>PNEQ01072952.1:26655-66005 GCA_003012365.1 Medauroidea extradentata | reverse complement strand
ACCATAGACAGTAACGCGTAGTTTTGATATGATTTTTTTCATTTCTTTATGTTAACTGGTTTTCAAGTTTTGTATGAAGTAAAAATACGCAAATTTTGAATTTGAAGTGCCATTACGGGAAAACTAGATGAGCTAATTTTTTTCCGTTAGAGGTATATGTACTCTCAAGTAATGTGTTCAAAACTAACACTATTTCATACAAATATAAAATTATGTTTTTTCCCCACTTGAACAACCTTAAAGCGTGACGGAGAGCTTTAGAAGTTTTTCAGGGACAGCCTGTATGTGTGTGTACATATACATTCTGTAGTCGTCACATAATATGACACATTAAATTCAAATTTTTACCATTTTTCGTAACGTACAGAACAAAATAGTTTACCTCGCAACTATAATGCCATCCGCTGAAATATCACATGCTAAAAAAAGTTTGGATATGTTCCATTTTTTTAATGCACATTCCCTATGCGATAATTGGAATTTTCGTAAGTACCTCATGACATGTTCGCGGTTGTCACTCATCTATAATAACATCGCTTTTTCGACAAAAATCAGTTTCTGCATTGGTAATAGGATAATATTGTTACAGAAATAAATATGCAGTAATAACATAAAATTATTTTTTCGCGCGTTTTTTCATTGTGAAAATACGTATATGTTCATAGTTTTCAGGGTATTTAAAAACTTCCATAAATATCTATATAAAGTAATGAGGGCTGCGCAAAGGAGAGTAAAAAAAGTCAGTGATGGCGCATAGAGTGTGTCCAGAAATAAACGCATTGGGAGACTAAAATATTTGTGGGAAAATGTTGCACCAAGTCATTTTACCTGCGCAATGTGACAACATAGCACTGTAAATTGTTACCTCCTACACTACACTTACTACTGCTGTGACTGCATATTATGGGTGCAGGTAAAAATCCCAAGCAGTCCAAACATGATTCTTTGTTTACTTGACATAAAGTACATAAAATGAAATCCTGGACGTGGAGCGTTAGAGAGGATTTTTCTCCGCGCAGTGTTGCCGCACTGTGCTCGTACAATGTCGTCGTGCAATGTTTTGCCACAAATATGTTCGTTTCCAATTCAGCCCAGGATTCACATGGTATGCTTACAAATTGATTGTTTCTGGATATTCTGTGTGTGTCTATATATATATATATATATATATATATATATATATATAAACACTCAGGTTTTATGGGTACTGCACCTTACCTTAATATGTAAAAACGTATCCTTTCCCACGCCAAAACTCTGTGGTCGGTAACTCCCAAAGTGACTAAAATTTACAATTGAAATTTCTATGTGAGTGATATTGCCCAGTAAATGTAATAGGTATTTTATTAATTCATTACGAAATTTATCAGAGGCAACGCCTGAAAATTGACTGTTTACGTACAAATTAAAAACATTTAAATATATGCTGCAGAACAGACCCAAGTTCTCAACATTTTATTTGCGTGAAAATGACACCCGAATTTTACCATTGCCGTTCTTTCTTCCCACGAGTCGACATATGGTTAACCGTTTTTCAATACACGGCAATGTAAAAAAACGGTCCATGTTTGTACAGTTTCCCTACTTTGTCCTAATTTGGAGTGTGTACCTTTACCTGGTCGTTGTAATTTTGGTAATTAAGGAAGTATATAAACTCTGTGTTGACTAAATTCCGGCACGAAATTCAGTTGTTTAAATCCAGAAGTACGTAATGAACGAGTAGATTTAATTCGGTTTCAATAACCTCCGGAAGATTATCAAATTCTTGGGGAATAATTTACCAAAGTAAACATTTTCATGGTACAAAAAATATAGCTTGCAATATTTCGCTTAGCACATAAATTTCTAAACACTGTTATAAGTACGCATCAAAATATGAAATACTAAAGTAATGGGAACAGTACCTAATATTTAATTTTATTTTTATTTGAAAGTACGTTTAATTTAATTAAAAGCGGTACCACGCTCTATTTTTGCGTACGTATGATAAGAGAAAAACTTAAATACAATTAGCGTTTATTATAGCTCAGTAAAACGAGTGCCGCCATGTTGATGTCCCTGTACCGTCATTGTATTTGTTATTTCATGTGTGTTTTGCTTAACTCTACAACAACTTACGTACTGTTCGTAAAATTGCGTTAAATCCAATTGTTTGTGAAGTAACAACGGGTGTGGGTGGAACTCCGAATATTTGTATGTGTCTATATAGTAGCTCCTTGGCGCAGAAATTCAATTAAATTTACTCCAAATACAATATTTACTACAGCGCCGTGTGACAATACAATACAGACTACTTGGTTTCTGAAAAAAATAAAATAAAAAATAAAAAAAATTAAAAAAAACCTGAAACAATCTGTTATTAGCGACAATAGTATATTTTATGTTTGCGATGGTTATTTCAGCGTATTGTGTATATTATGACACGATAGGCATGAAATAAATAAGTTCTTTTAAATTTAAAAGTTGCTACCAAATCTCGACATCATTTCAATGTATTGTGTTTTTGTTGTTCGACTGCGTGGTCGCCCCGCCTGTAGAAACGACTTAGCCAATAGCCGAGTGCAAGTCCCCTGTGATTGGCCGATAATTCGATAGGTTGGCGGGGTTTTTCGAAATACGTTAATCGATGGCAGCACTGCTGCGGGCAGTTTTCACTGTCACTCACAAGAAACATATCAGTAATTGAGAAGAAAAATTGATTTTTAACAGATTCATTATTGTGTTATAATATTTTCTTGAGTCGCGCAACCGGAACGCTCGATCACCAGTCTGTAAGAGTCAGCAGGTTTGCTTAAACGCAGTCAAAACTGTTAACATGGTAGGTTCTTTTTTTTTTTTTTTTTGGACGAATGCGACCTTCAAACGGTTTAATTTAAACCAAAATGTATTATTCTTGAGCGGATTCGACACATTAAAATGTATTCGTAGTAAGCTATCGACACTCTGGAATTTGAATTAAACTGACATAAACTCGAACCTACTACTAAATCGTCGCAGTGTGCGAGAGCTTCCTTGCTGTCTTCACTCCTCTGAACTAAGTACCAATTAAATTTTCGTCATTAACTAAGAACATCTTCAACTGTAATGGTTCATGCATTAAAAACGAGCAAGTTTTACGAGTTAGCTTATAAGTAACCTGGTACATTAAATTTGTCCATTTTGCGGGTGGCAAACGAAAACAACTGTCCAATTTAGTCATACACATGTTACCCAATAAGAACGTGTTTTCAGTGTTTACGGCGGCGTTTGAAAATGTGGCATTTTCAAAGCTCAATAACTTGAAATTTAAAATACGCACGGAGTTGTTACTTTATGTGATTGCATTTGGTGCGAAAATATTACGGAAGAATCTTGTAAATAGTAAATGGTTTTTCTGTGTACCATCACCATTGTTTGGTTTATTTTAGTTATTACTAATTTCGCTGTCGGGAATTTTAACTGAAAGTAAAACCGTGGATAATCTCACTAAATATTGGCCAATTGAAAATAATTTCACAAAGTAAATCTCCTCACTGCAAATTTTTAATGACTATATGATAATACGTCTCACTACTTGTTTATTTGTGTGTCTTGATTCAGTTGACATTGCATTGTTTACTTTGCATTGTGTAGTTCATATTCAGTTAGAAAAATTACTAACGGATTCTTATATATTTGTAACTATGTTGTTTTCTTATTATTCATTAATTTTTTGTTCTAGTGTGTTGGTTAAAGTTTTCCAAGTTTATTTGAATTATTTTTATCCACCAAACACTAGAAAGTGTTAACATGTATATTGTAGTTGTATATTTATTTCGTTTTATATTTTTGTTTATTTCTGTCTGGTTGGATATTTATATGAATTTTTTGCTTCTTATATATAAGTGTATAATGGACTTTTAGATTTATCTTATTACTTTTCATACTAATAATGATTCTGTTTTGTGCGTAGTTCTTCCTGCGAGAGTCATTTCCGTAGGCTGGTATTTATTCGGCTCAGTCAATGCATTCAGAATGATACATTTTCGTCGCTGCTGTTAACTCAAACAATATAATTGCTTTTGAGTTAACAGCAATAACCACCAAGATTGGAATACTTAGTTTTGTTCAGTGAAAGTAAGCTATACTTTTATACCAGATGCAGCAGTTTACATTTTGAGTTAATCAGCTTACGGCAAAATCTCTTTTGTTTATACTATCTTAGATATATTTATTTTTTACGCCTAAACGAGAGCAGATGTCAAAAATATGTTTGACAGTTTTGTTTAAAATCGTCTTCTCGGTGTTGACTGATTTTTTTTAGTCAATAAATGCTATGATTTTAGGTAATTATGTAATTAACGAAATTCTCATTGACGTTTTAATCTAAACCGTATAATTTCTCGTTTTTAAAAAATAGCTATCATGGTAAAAACCTTTAAAACCTAACTGCGTAAGAGTTTTTTTATATCTGCTCTCAATTAAGATTAAAAAAAAAATTATTATAAAAAAACTGTAGAAACTAAAGAGCGTGGCCTGAAGTGGAGTTCCTAAGAATAATTATTTAGATCACATATCCTGCTGTTTGGTTATAATTTTTACACAAAACAAGCGTTTCGACACACTAACCATAGTTGACGTTATATATAAAAATCTTTAAATTTAAAAATGTAGGTTGCCCTTCACACAATTCGCCATGTCCTGTTGCAAAACTGTATTTTACTGTGCCCACTTTGACAACCAAGACATGTGCTCATTCCTTGTGGACAGGACCCTTTAACATTATAACTGAGATCGTTTTAAGAGATTGTTTCCGTTTCAGCGCCTCTTCAGTGCCTTAATATTGTGACCGTGAGTGTTGTTTATGTTATGTGTGAGTAACTAGACGTCTTCTGTTGCGGTTAATAAATGTGAAAATACTATTCTGTGCATCTGTGGTGTTAGAATTGTTTTCTAATTCGTCAGCTCCTAGCGTAATTTTCATAAGTCTGATTTTATTCTTAATGGTCTATTCTGAGCTGTCTCGAAGACTGCAGTAAATATTTTATTTAAATCTTCAAAGTAGTATTATTTGTAAACAGAGAAATAATATGGTTTACCTTATCAACTGTGGTAATTCGCAGTCTACGTATGTGATGTAATGCATTTCTTCCCAGTGAACAAAGTTGTCCATAGAAAAACAATCCGATTCATATCAGAACATTCATAGGTAAATATTTAATGTTTGACAGCGTAAGTGCTAAATATTGAAGACATATTTTTAATGGCCGCATATCAATATTTCAGTACGAAAACTACAATATTTACTGTCAAAGTGAGGTTCCAATGCACAATATTTGTAATATCGGACAAATGTTTATTAAATGTCAAAACAAATTTTATTAATATATTGAAAATTTTGTTATAATTTAGTTATTGGTTCTTCATGTGCATGTGATTTTGTGACCAAATTCATTAACAGGTTATCTTGAATGTATATTTTAAAATGCAGTATACGTATTGTAAGTGTCGAGAAAAATGGATTTCATTGTTGTGAAGTAAACAAATAAATTTAAGACTAACACCAGATAATTTCATCATCAAATGGTATGAGAAACCAAAATATACTTGTAAAATATAAGTTGAATATTTAAAGAACATATGACAAAAGCAGTATTTTTGTTGTGAGATTTTTGTGCCATTAATATATGATTAATTTTATATGCTCTTTACATGTTTAATTACTTTTCATTTAAACGAAGAAGTAAATCAAATTAGTAACAATTGGTTCGTTTAATCTTCCAAAAAATGTTACTTATCAATAAAATACGTATTACTATTAGCTATATAATTTTTAAAATGTATGATTAATTAAAATTGTCAAAACAGTTCTCTAATGTACAGTATTTACTTGTTTTACTGTATGTAATTATTGATTAAATTTCTAAGTACAAAATGCATCCCTTTTATAGCTCTCCTTCAAAAATTGTGAAAATCAAACAATAAGAAAACTAGTCAATTGAAAATGTGTTATTTCTGTGTGAGTTTTATCAGCTGTATCTACATTTTACACATTAAAAAATTGCAATAAAATTCTGTGCGTGGAGGATGCTCCGAAATACATTTCAATACTAAACATGCCAAATACAGAATGCGTGTGAATTGCTATTAAACCCGTTAAGGTCTTGAACGAAAAAACCTAGCAGATAACATTTTAGAAATATGCGTAAACATACCGTTTCCCAGCTACAAGTCACTAGTGGCTTAAGAAAGTCTCGTGCTATCAAAATAACATTTCTGTGCAAGTTCAGAAAGTGACAACGCCAGTTATTAATTTTTATTGTAGTTTCGTGATCTAACCAAACCGTCGTTCATCGCACGAAATTTTGGCACTTTAAACTAATAAAAACTCACTTAAACTCACCTTTACTAAATGTTATATGGAGGGGGGAATAAAGAGTGGGCCCTGCAACGAACGATGCGTAGAATGGCGCGGCTGATAGCAAGAATCATTCTTTAAAAGGATTGTTGTAGACATGTATTTTATTTTTAAAGTTGTGATTCTGATTTGATTTATCAACACATTCTCATTTGCGTAAAGTGTATGTAATTTTTTTTTATAAATTACTTATATTAAAATTAAGCATTTTTTAAAGGCAACTACGAAATGAAAGTGTCAAAAGTAATGTGGTTCCCTCTAACGGTCACCAATGTCTTGAGGTATGTGGAACCAGATCGAATTATTTTCCTTCGGACATTGTGCAATAACTAAAAAATAATAGTCACGAGAATTTTAAATATCGTTTCAGAACATCGTTTTCCTCTTTGCAACTAATTATGGGTCAAATCAGTAATGTAAGCACCTCAGAATATTAAGTAAAGCTCCCGCAATAATTACGATGCGACATAAAACACGTGTTCTGTAGCTGAAGTTCTGGAAGAGTGCATAAACTTTTAGAATACCTATACATGCCTCTAGAACGCAGTTAACAGCTACCAATTTTGTTATCAGGGAACGTAACATTCAGCAGGTAACCAAAGTAGTCATTCTACTAGTCGCCACGTGGAGTTCAACAACATATCGCTTTTCCACGCAACAAATCCTTGTTTTTAATTTTTCTCGATATTAATATTTTACACAAAAACCAGAGCAGACATCAAAAATATGTTCCGCAGTTTTTTTACAACGATCTTCTCCATTATGGGCGATTTTTTTCACAGCAGCAATTACGTACCATTGCTTTAGCTAATTATTGATTTAACGAAATTCGCGTTAGTTAACTTTTTAATCGAAACCGTATAATTTTTTGTCTTGATAAAATTAGCTATCAAGGAAAACCATTTTGGGCAAAATTGCTAAATAGATTTTTGATATCGGTTCTCGTCAAAGATTTCAAGAATTACAATTGTAAAAACTGTGTAAACATGAGAGCATGATCTTAAGGTAATTATGTACAAATCTAAAGGTATTTACAAATTTGAAAACTTAAGAACTGATACTATAACAATATAATGTAACAAAGTTTTCTATCACATTGGTTGAAATAAAATTGTACGCAATTAAGATTCTACTATACCCCTGAGGTACAAATTCTTTGTTTTAAAGCTGTAATACTGGTTTTAGAGCATAAATAAAAAAATTGTTTTAAGAACCAATTAAATGTATGTGTTAGTTAACATTTCTGCCCTAAATTTGCATTTGAGGCCTAAAACAAATTTAGTGCAAACACATACATTAAATTGGTTCTTCAAATAAACATTTTTATTTATACTCTAAAACAAATATTACGGCTGCTTTAAAACAAAGAATTTGTACATGAGGTGTATAGAGGAATCTTGAAAGTTACTGCTCATTGCTTGAATTCAACAGAGGAAATCGTAATATTAACTTAGGCTAGGAAAATAAACTATATCATGGACGAGTTAAGCAAGGGAATATGTCGGCCACTAGTAGCGCTATAGTCGACAATAGTCTCAAGATGACGCATCATCCTTGATCTTGAAGACGCCATACTCAACATATGACACTTCGCTCATCTACGCGACTGATCCTGGACATGTCCACGTCGCGGCGAAACTGTACGTTTCCCGACATGTGTTCTTATACAAAATATTCTATATTCTCTTTTCAGTTTCCTTTTCGGTCTTTCCGCGTATGTGACAAGCACTCACAGTTAGGAGACAATTATTTAAGACCCTTCCAAAGACCTAAACCACTAATAAACGTTTTCATATGTACTCAGACATTTAAGGGGCGGTTCACAGAAAATTCAAATTGTTTAAATAATTGTTGTATTTGTACGAGATATGGTTTGTTTTGTAGACATAGTATGTTTATACATTGTGACTATTTTTAGGGTAATAAAACTGTTTAGCTTCTATAGTTTTTTGCGCAATGGCATGTCAACGTCCATCTCTATGTATAAAATGCAAGCTGACTGATTGACTGACTGACTGTCTGACATATCAAACTGCAGTCCAAACCGCTGAACCTAGAATCGTGAAATTTTTTGTGGGAGTTCCCTTCAGGTCATTGGCGAGCACTAAGAAGGGATTTTTCGAAATTCGAACTCTAAGGGGGAGAAAAGGGGTGAAATGTGTTTCCGAAGAAACCTCGATAGAGCTCGAACCCGACGGCCTATCGTCGTGATTTTTACTTTGATAGGACACTCGTAAAAATTAATATTAGCCAATTTAAGGATTTTTCGAAGTTCAACATTTAAGGGGCTGAAAAGACCTTAAATGTGTTTCCAATAAACTATCGATATCTATCGAACGCTTCGGGATATAGTGTTGATATTCACTTCAAAATATTGCTTACGTAAATACCCAAAAAGCAGTTTTAGGTTTTTTTTTTTTTTTTTTTTTGAAATTCGACCCCCAAACAGAAAAAAGGGGCAAAGTGTGTTTTTAATGAATCGTCTATATCTTTGAAACACACTTGGCTATCGTCGTGATTTTAGCTTTAATTGGTTACTTTTACAAATGTCTATGACAGGACTCAAAGACGTTTCGAAATTCTTTATTTAAAGGGGTGAAAATACGTGAAATGTGTTTTCGATTATCCTTCCATATCTATCTAATCAATCGAGATATCGAAGTGCTCTTTGCTTTAAATTGGTGCTTTTGTAAATATCCCAAGTACCATTTAAAGTATATTTTCCGAATTCGGCCCTAAACTGGTTAAAAAAGGAGAAATATGTATTTTAGACTCACATTCGATACATATCGATTCCATTGCTTTTTATATAGCGACGTGGTTTTTGTTTAGGATTGATGCTTACTCAAATACCTAAAAAGTAATTTCAGGAATTTTAGAAATTCGCCACCTAAGGACGTGAAAGGGGTGAAAAGTTGTGAAAAGCGTTTTCAATTAATCGTCGATATATCTTGAACCCAGCGGGCTAATGTTGTGTTTTTTAACGTCTACGAGATACCAATAAAGTATTCTAAAACGTGATTCAAGAGTTTTTTTGAAATTTACTCTCTTAGGTGGTGAAAATACCTTGAATGTGTTTTAGATAAATCCTCGATATTTATCGAACCCGTCGAGATATACAATTAATTTTTGTTTCAGGATGATGATTACAGAAATTATCGCAAAACGGTTTTCAGATTTTAAATTCGATTTCTCAATACTGTGCAGGGGTGATATGTGTTTTTTAGTGAATGATCGATTTCGATTCGACTGAACGGGCTAGCGATGTGATTTACGCTTCAGTTGGATAATTATACAAATGTCTAAGACGTAAATTAAAAATATTTCGAAATTCTGCACCCAAAAGGGTGAAAAAGCGCAAATTTCTTTTCCATCAAACTACGATATCTATCTAACCAGTAGCGATATTTAGGTGTTGTTCGCGTCAGAGTTATGCTTACGAAAATATTTTTAAAAAATATGTATGCAATTTTTTTCTTTATAAGAAACGTTATTATTAAGAATAAAACTAAGCTGGTCAATATTCAAGGCAGACGATCCGAAAAGCAGGAACGAGCAGCGAGAAACAAACTATACAGAAGTTACACTTTACAATCGATACGTGGTGTTGTATAATCTCTATGAGCCCAGGACACAGATATTTAATTTATTTTTATCAATATTTTATTTTCATGAATTATTTCGACGTTACGAGACGCAGTTGTTTGTTACTCAGGACTAAATTCTGGGAGGTTCTGGGCTTGACTTCCATTAAAAGCTGCGTGCGACCGTTCAATTCTGACACACAGAAACTACAAGGCAGATCAAATTAGTGCAATTTACATGTAGTCTTTAAAAGGGGTAAAATTGCAGTTCGCTTTCCACTTAGGTTCCTCTACAATATCAGCTGACATATCGTCAGTATACTGCCAAAGGTGATTAAGTCATAAATGTTATTTTGTTTAAAAACAGTATTAAATTGTAGATATTAACAAAAATGTGGTATGTTACTATACTGTGGCACAACAGTACGAAACGACGAATAGACTTTAAACTTTGGCAATATTGTTCGTGAACAACGTATAAATATTCCCAGCATTTTTATAATTTTATCTCATTTTGACTTTGTCACTTTTGGCAGTAAACCAACGATAAATCACCTCACTAATCTCAAGTTTGGGGCACCAAATACGTTTCCGCGAAACCTTTACTCACTGAAACTTTGTAATGGCAATATAGTTCAAGTGAATATTTTGAAAATATATAATTGTGGGCACCGTCATCAATGGTTGTGCACAGGGTAAACTGATGTTTCTCATTCGATTAACCTCTTACCTTAGGTGTCTGTAATTACCCCACAACCTCAAATAGGCAGGGCTATAAATAAGGCCCATGTGAAGTCGCTGTTAGTGGCAGGGACAAACTTAAGACTGCTTTTCGCGTGGACAGCTATAGCTACTTATCCTGCTGCAGAATTAGTTTAACTAGCCACTTGGACATTCTAACTCTTGATGACTGAAGTACCAATCTTGTGTAAAAAGAGGTTTTTCAATTAAAGTAAATATTGTCAGTTACGAATAATACTCGCGAGCAAAGCCGCGGGGGACTGCTAGTATATGTATAAAACTGTTTCACGCTGGAAAGGAAAACCAAATAACTTACCAAAATGAAATAACTCACACTAAAGAAGTGTGTCATAGGCTACGTCGATACATGTAATAAATACAGCAATGATTTTTTTTTCGTAGTTTTAAAGAAGTTATGAATTTGGAATAAAATTTACCAATGTCGTTAAATGTAAAGCTGAAGTAAGAGAACCGAAGTGATATTGTGGCACCTTTTCCGTATGAGTGGAAGAAGATTTGTTTTCTCCTCTGTAATGACTAACCCTCTCTCGCCCTAACCTACCCTTCGTCTGACATGCAAGCCACGCCCAAGCACTTTTAATAGCCCTTCGATTTCCTCCCACTATCCATCCCTTTCATCCTCCTCCCTTTCTGCAGAAATCAAAGTAGAATCAAAAGAATACGACCAGGATTTAAAAAAAAAAAAAAGAAACTAAGAGGTACCCTTATGTAAAAGCATTTTTAATCATTCATATTACAATGGAAATGTTTATAAAATGTATTGTTAGTTAATTGACACAACATATACAATAAACAGCAAATTACCGGTAAGTCACTGTCCAAATTTACTAGTTTTTTGTACAATGGTCGTATTTTTTTTTGTTCAATAGTATGCAATAGTAGACCTGCAACAGTAACTTATAACACTGAACGTGTACAAAGCCAATGTATTGAATTACATAACTACAGATGTCAGGATGTACTTTATTCGCTTACCTTACGGTGCCTGAGCGCCGAAAACCAAGAAATGCAATTTTTAGTCATTTTCACGATTTTTCCTCCCTAAAAATGACAAACGATGGATCTACGCTTAAACTTGCCGTCTATAGATAAAAATTCCGAGGATAGTTATTTACGGAAATGCGAGTTGGTATACGTGAAAGTACTAATTTAAGACCTGAAAATTCGTGATTTTTAATTGTACTAAACATTCACCAACTCTTACACATTTCATTAATAGTAATTTCTCACAAATTAATTAATTTCATCAGTTCAATAATTTTCGTACAATCGCATGCAAAAGTAGCGATTTGACTGTTTTCGCTACGTACTCAAAGTAAAAACAATTCAAAAGATACAAATTGAATAATTTATAGTGAAAGAAATATATATATATATAACTACATAATGACTTATTTTTAATTTCACTTGAAAATTGTTTGTATTATTAAAAAATCTCAAATTTACCTTAATTTTTGCATATATTTAAGAACCTACAATTTTTTTTAGTAATTTTTACGTGAAATAACAAAAATGCCATTCTGTAGCTTAATCTATTTACTTTCACTCAAAATTATTTTGTCAGTATCATTTGTTAATTTTTTACTTTAGGTAACCATCGAAAAATGTCAAATAGCTAGTTTGACATGTGCTTGTACGAAAACTGTGAAAACAAAAAATATTTTATTTGTGATAAATGTTTATTAATATAATGTGTAAGAGTTGAACAGTGTTTGGTACAATTATAAAATTACAAATTTTTCGGTGCAAAACACTCTTAAGGGTGACTTGAACACACGCGCGGCCCTTCATCGTAATCTCTAGGTGCAAGTAACCTAACTAACGCGCAGTCTTCCTGCTAATACGGCGCATACTGAGGCTTTCAGTAGTGACCTTATATTTTCCTGATATGCTATAGGAATGTATATATAATTTTAGTAATTTTTGATCACAAGAAATCTGTTTTAGAAACTAACAAAGAATGTGATGTGTGTACAAAATTTTAACGTACGTTGAGCAGTTTCAGGATACAATATTATTTGCTGATATTCGACACATCGTCGTACATGAGTAAGTTATACACAAATATAAGAATGTTGCTTAGCTCTGAGTCAAAGGTACAACTTGTATTTTAATTAATCTTAATTGAAAAATACAATTTTCATTCCTCTACATTATATAATAACATACATGCTAATTACAAAATACAAAATAAAAAAAATATATTTCAGAAGCACAGACGTAGAAACACAGGTCTGGACACTAGCTTATTTAATAAAGTTTTCTCTTTGACCCCTGGTTGACTGATTTAGTTGATGTTATTGCCGTGGGCAGTACTTATACTTATGTAATGGTCAGGTTTTAGCATGGTAAACATTGGGAATAGACAAGTTTTTGGTCGAAAATGCGTGTTTTTATCAGTTGTGCTTCGTGGTAAATTTTGTGCGAGACATTGATACAACAATATTAATTTTACATTAAAATACATGCGTTTATGCTAACAATTATTCTATTATGAGACAGTTTAGGCATGGTAACAAGACGTTAGGCTTTTTTTTTTTTTTTTTTTTTTTTTTAAGAAACTATACGTGCATGTTTTCAGCTGAAATTTCATTTCGTGTAAACAGCACTAGTTTTCGCGATACCGAAACCACTGAGCTGGATCAGTCTGCAAAAATAATAGAAAAATTATAATTGTTATTCCGACCAAATGATTAAATGTGGTCGAATTATAGGACAGAAAGACATTCCCAAAAAGAATTTAGTTTAAAAACAGTCGTACTATGTTTGCGAGAAACATTTCATTGAATATATTTTGCTCAGATTTGTCCATAAAGAACAGCTTGGCAACTACTAGGAAAGGTAGGCTATTCTCCGTTCACTCTAAGTTGAGTTTTGGGATAAACAAAGCTAATTATAAACAAACATGTTCATTGGCTGCCGACCGCCGTGCACCGTGATCTTGCGTAAGAAATAGTTCTTTGTTATCTGTCGTGTACATATAAATTTACTACTCCATCACTTAATAAGAGAGTTTTATTAACAAATATCTAAAACATACAGACGTTGCAAACACAATCTACGACACTATATGTTTATTACTATAGTTATGGGTAGCGTACGACACGTCCGTACAATTGATTTCACGAGTTATTTAACGACTGACGTACTGTTAAACGTACGAGTTTCTTGGTACACTTGCCAGTATTTAGAGATGTACGATACTCTGAAAATACCAAAAGTTTAGTTCAGTAATAATAACCACGGTAAAAATAAGTCAGAAATATCACAATCAGATGTGTTATATTTTTTAAAAGTATTTTTGGACATTAACGCGTCAATGTTGTGGCTACGGCGAATGGTTTCTCCGCGTATCCATTTTCCGTTCCAGTTCGTCCGAACCAAAATTCCTTGATCAATTCGTTCCGTTCCCGCGTCTGCCTATGTTTACATCGCATGTGGGATAGGTTATGTGACGCTGGACGTGAACAGTGAAAATGTGTTGCATGGTTTTCGAAACGTGGATTATGTCTTCATTACTAAACAAACTGCGGTGATGTTCATAAGGCAAGAATAAAAATCTCGCATAACATTCTTTACAATAAAAAAAAATAACGAATATGTGTCGTGAATTATCGACAGTGTGTTTGGTGATTTATAAAATGTAATTTTTCCAAAACAAAGTACAAAATTATCCAGGAGGGCTTTAACGTAAGTTCAATCACATTTTGTTGACAACTTTTTTCTGCATGGAGTACCAAATTTTCGTTACGGTAATACCAGAATATTTTAATACGATCGTTAGTCATGGCTTGTTAATTACAATTAAATTTTGAAATATACTGTAATTGCACATGATGACAATATTTTTATCAAGTTTTTATGTAATTTTTGTTGCCGTATGTCGATAACACGTACGAAATTTTCACGCAGTATTGTTCTAATATATAGGGCGTTGTTTCCTATGATGCCGACTGTACATAGTTTTGCCGGTTGGAAATAGTACGTCGGCGCGCTGCACAAATTGAGCAAATTAGAAGCTAGCGATGCAATAATATTACGTTATTTGTTTACTTCAGAACTCAACTTAGAGTGAACAGAGAATAGTTGTGCACTTGCGTGTTAACGTACATTTTTGTATTTCAGTGTAAAGATAACGTGCATGGTGCATTCGTTTCTAAGTGACAGGTCACAAGTAAATTGCTAGTTTTCATTCATTCATTTACTAATTAATACCACCAAACTTAAATACGTAGGTATTAAAGTTTCTACTTGCAGTATAGAAATATTAATTTACGTGTAGGCTCAATATTTAAATTATACAGTACAGAAACGAGAAACGAACGACTGCAGGGCTATGTATTAATGAATACGCTAATATAGTTAATGACTGCCATACTGCAACACAACGAAACAACTTAAATAATTTCCTGTCGAAAATAAATTTAAAAAATCTGCTCGTCTATTTTCTTACTGTTAATTTACAGTTACGTATAATCCGACATTTAATTTAAAGTTGTGTATCCTCCGGTAATTGTTGGCATATTGTTTTATTGTATGTAAAGTGACATACACCGTCCAAACATCGCACATAAAATAAAACTCTTCACTTTGATTAAACATGCAGGAAATTTGCGAATTAATGCTTGATGTTAACTGCCTTTTGTATTTAAAGTTTAAACAGGTACGACTTTTGCAACATATAACTTGATTGTTCTTATGATAGATATTTTGTCGTTTTCTCAGCTTAGAGTTTTTATATCCGTCTGTTACTGATAAGTGTGTTTACTTAAACATACTAGATGTTTTGTTCAAGATCACAGGCTCCTTCCTAGTCCAAACGTTTCGGCAAATATTATTATTTTAACCTAACATCACTTCTGCCATGTTTATTTTCTTTGCACGTCCGTCTATAACTATTGAAAAAAGCACTATTAATTAAACGTCGGAGATGAAGAAAGTAAAGATTCCACGCTGGCTTACTTTCGGGAAAATGGGAAAAATTGTTTTGCTACTAAACTAAAGCAAATACCTAATATAAAAATACCGAACGCTCTAAATGATTACTGGAAACATTATTTTGCTAGCTAACCTAGTGAGACAAATGTCAGATTAGCCTTATTTACAACTTTGTTTTACGTCTCTTTGCAGTGTACACATCCTTGAGGTAGATAATCGTTGGTACATATCGTTAATATCTAATTGTTAAGGCCCTGCCACAATGAAAAGTTCCATCTGCTGGTGACTTGCCGCTACGGTGACCGGCCGGTTTTCTCCTCTTTGTATGCCACAATGAATGCCGGTGCCTGCCGCTGGGGTACAGTTCATTCTGCGCACAATAGGTGGCAGAGCAGTCGCTTATTTTTGTTTGTTTACATTTTTTCTCCGCGCGCTGTCACGGTATTGGCTCTCGTTGTGTGACGTACATCAGTCAACAAATAGCAATCACCTTGCCGCTCCCTGCCGGTGTTGGCCGGTGAGTGCCGCCCCTGCCGTTGCCAAAAAAGTTAAAAGTTCACCTGGAATTGTCGGCACAGCACAGCACCGCCCGGCAAGCAGAACCGCAGTGACGTCATGGTCACGTGGGCCAATCAGATAGCCAGAATCACACCAGCACGGCACTGCACTCCACGGCAGTTAAAAAGTTCATTGTGGCAGGGGCTTAAATATAGGGTAGAGGGAGTATCCTCTATACAGTTGCGTACGAAATTGTGTGTTCAATATGTGTCACGTGACTTTAGAGAAAAATGCGTGGGAGACTTGAAATAACATTGAGAACCAAGATAATAATTGCTTAATAATCACAACTACGTTGGGTTATTTTGGTATCTTATGAATATATTTACTAAGGAGAGCATGCTACCATATTATCGCAAAGTATAATTACGCAGAAATTTCAGAACGACAAATGTAAACAATGTTGGCAACGTTACTGTTTTCCTTAACCCAGCTGTTTTTAGTAAAAAGTAAATTTTAGCTACATACTTACTATAAGGTTTTGAACCGAGATCTTGGTGACACCACATGACTACGTAAATATTCTGGAAGGTACACCATGAGTTTCAAACAACACGACTGTATTTTAACGCCGAGAAAACATAAATAAACAATACCAAACTCTCGAGACCATGTTGGACACACATTTGTGACGTCATGTTCCCTCTACTATTTATTACCTCTATGATAAATATCCATAAAAATAACAACGAAATTCCGCAGAAAACAGTACATACATTTTATTCCACGCCACAGTTTCAATCATTTCTCATCAGGTTTATGATTTCCATTCTCCGTAGTGATAAAACTAAATACCTTATATGAGGTATTCAATAAAACATAAGTGTCCTGTATCGCAATTTAAGGTGTTTGACTGTAGGTTGGATGGGGATGTTTACAATTAGATATTTTTTGCTAGGATTTAAAGAAATGAAACATTACATGAAAAACTTAATACCTTCAACTCACAGAAAGTTATTTGCGTTCAAAGTTGAAGGAATGTGTTCCTTTTTGATCTCAATGAGTTGAGGGTACTTTTAAGTTCGATAAAACAATAATTAATAGATTTGTTTTATAGTGAAAGTACTGTTAATTACAAATAATAATAATACGTTCTATGCCACCATACCTACTCACTATACCATATACTACATAAACAAAAAAAACTTCTGCAATGACTCTCGCGGCGAATAAGACTATCATGCCATAACGCTGATGTTAAGAAGGGAATGTTTTCTATTTACAGCTCACTTCAAAATCAGTCCTATAACGGCGTTAGGAAGAATGTAACACTTTCTTTCTTTATCTCAAACGATGAAGCTGCATTTAAAGTACAACTTGGCTATCTCAGTTTATTTTCAGTAAGATGTAGAATGTTTTCCTTTTTCGACTCACCCATTAAATTTGTTAATAGAAAATCTTTTTATAGTTTTAAATCTCGAGAATATATTACAATCAACTAAGTAACTACCGGCTATACTCAAAAACTACAGTAAGATTACATTTTAAAACTCACAAAAATGCAGATTGTAACATTTTATACTCTTTCTGTGCATCAGTTGACGTCTACATAAGGGTAAAAGAAACGATCTCGCACAAATGACTGATATTTACTCCAATAAAAATTTTGTAATCTTCAGTTCTAGGAGATTAGAAAGAACAATGGTAGAATTCTTACTCACACAATTGTCAGAAATTTACATCTTACATACGAAAATGTAACTTATGTTATGAAAACACGAATAACTCCTTTATTCACAATGATAAACCCAGACTCCTGCATAAGTAGCGACAGCGGCAATGTCATTAACTAAATCAGTCAACAAGGAGTTCAAGTTTTCATACGAGTGAGTACAGATCTGTTTTTCTACGGTTGTGAAGGTTGTGTTCAGAAGTATTGCATACCTTTCTCCTTGACAGTGACAACAGGACATTTAAAGACTCTATGGAAGTATGCTTCCAGCTAGCATTGTTTATTCTAACCTAAGCATAATGTTTATCATGCTGGTCAAAAGCAAAATATGGAAAGTGTTAAAACTTATTCTTTTTGTTTCGTGATATTTTCTGTGCACTTGGCATCGTGCTTTTTAGTTTGTAACCACGAAATTTTTTGCCACGGCAGGATCCTTCATGAGGTGCAGATGAACAGCTTGTTTCCGGACTCCAAAACGTTTGTTGACATGAAACTTAAGTGGCCGAACGAGACAATTCTGAGGAACTTTGAAATGTTCCTACGTATGTACGACAACCCACTGACTAGAGGCAATCTCATGATGTTCGTGAGGGAAAATTTCGAAGACGTGGGTAGTGAGTTCGAGGCGTATACCCCGACCGACCTCAAGTCCGAGCCCAAGTTTCTCGACGTGATTTGGGACCCGAGATTGAAAACGTTCGCCAAAACAATTCACTCGATGTGGGCGTTTTTATCGAGGAAGATCAAGAATGACGTGCAGTTACATCCGGAGCTCTACTCCATAATATATCTCCCGGAGCCATTCATCGTTCCAGGAGGGAGATTTAGAGAGATATACTACTGGGACACTTACTGGATCTGCAAAGGGTTAATGCTGTCTGAAATGTACGTTACTGTAAGAGGAATGATCAAGAATTACGTACACTTGGTTGAGAACTACGGCTTGATACCTAACGGTAACCGAATATACTACCAGAAGCGTTCTCAGCCGCCCATGCTTATCCCTATGGTCGTCCTGTACTACGAGTACACCAAAGACTTTACGTTCGTCCAGGAAGTGTTTCCCACCTTGGAGAAGGAGTTCGAGTTCTGGAGGAGGAGCCGGTCGGTGAAGATCCGGAAGCACGGGAGGGAATATACGATGTTCCGGTTCTTCGAGAGCTCGAGCGGGCCGCGGCCCGAGTCGTACAAGGAGGACGTCATCGATGCCGCGGCCTTCGAGACGGCAGAGGAACGCGAGGAATTCTTCAGGGACCTGAAGGCGGCCGCCGAGTCCGGCTGGGACTTTACCAGCCGCTGGTACGTGTACAATGCCTCTCAGCAGCAAGAAGGCCACCACGAGGACACCAAGACCCGGTACATTGTTCCCGTCGACCTCAACTCCATCATCGAGTGGAACGCCCGCACTTTGGCCGGCTTCTGGAACGAGCTGGGCCGACGCGACAAGGCGCGCTACTACTCCAAGCTGTCCCGCGACCTCATGACGGCCATCAAGAAGGTTCTCTGGGACGAGGAGACTGGCGCATGGCTGGACTACGATCTCGTCAACAAGGAGAAGCGCAACAGGTTCTATCCTTCGAACTTGGCGCCGCTCTGGACCAGGTCGATCGACCGGAGAGAAAGGGGCTACTACATCACGAGGGTTTTAAGGTATCTCGCCGATGTGAACATCCTGAGGTACCCGGGTGGTGTACCTACAAGCCAAGTTGAAAACACAGGACAGCAGTGGGACTACCCCAACACATGGGCGCCTCTGCAGGTATGTGCTGCAATAAAAAAATGTTTTATTCATACTTGCACGTTTGTGCTAACAAAACAAGTTCTACTTTTTTTTAACAGCATTTTCCTTAGGTTATTTGAATCATTTTCAATTATAAAAATTAAAATAACAATCATTATTTCAACCGTTTCTTTCCGTACTATTGATTGCACCAACTTTAGCTGTACAGCAAATTAATTAATCATGCTTGCAATTAACGCAAAAACTTTACTGGCATAATATACATGAGATGTACATTCTTCTTGCATGTTTACCGATTAGTGAAACATAAATTCTGTTGCAATCGTAACGTAATATCGTTAGGCTAGTATCGTCTTAGTTACACTTAACTAAAGAAAATATTTGCAGGTTAGCTGTTACAGGCCAACGATTTTTTTTTTTACATCTCATTGATGATACAGTCTGGCATTGTATTATTCCAATTTTCTAACGTGATATTAGTTTTTCACACAGTGTTGATCAACGGGGTGTTGGCATTTATTGGATTATAAATTAATCCTAATTTTCTAATTTTGTACAGTAATGCATATAATGCATAGGAGCTTACATGATACGTTATTACTATATTTCTGATCGCATATTGGCCTTTGTGCGCTATATGAGACAGCTTCACAGCTACTAATTTTCTTTTGATTAAGATATTACAAACTCTTCCTCAGAGTCAGAGTAACGCCTAGACCACCTACCAATTATGTTTAGAGTTATCTAGTTATCATAAACATTAGCTCATTTTAACAATAAAATTCTATTCATCACATAAATTCAGTTAGTAAATTAAAACGGAAGTTTAAGACTTACATCAAAAGTACAGTGTATTCCGCTATACCATACTAATGCAAAAATAAGTTTTTAAAAGTTGTCTAACAGTATTCATAAACTTTCTAGTTTGGAGATTTTTTTAAAACTATTCGTTTATAATCTCTAATATTTCCAATGTTTTCCATCCATTATACTAATTACTTAATGCATGTATTCAAAACATTTCTTGTTTTCATACATGTATTTTATTCGCGTAACGTTAAATATTTCAATAGATGGAAGCTCAGAAATTTTTTGGAAATTAAAAAAAAAAATATCCGTCTTTGAATTGTTACAAAACGTAGATGCTGTATGTTCCATGTATGCGTCATATGAACTGGTGGTTACTAAATAACGTTTGCAATAATATATGCACGGTATATGTGGTTCAGGATAAAGTGACCACTCATAAAACCCTTCTAAATTTATATTTTCATCCCGTTCGTATATTTCCGCGCGTAACAGCTAACAACGGGAACTGTCTAACATCTCTGGATACGTTACTAGGTGCTTGTGCGTGTGAAATAAATCGTGAAGTCGGTAGGAACCGATTCGGTTTGATAAAATATATATTTTACTAACTATATAGGACCCAAGTATGACGAATTGGGTAGATTTTATTTTGGTATTGTTTCATTTTAATACGAAAATTCATGGAACTACGTTCGGCAGTTCGATGCCAACCGCATGAGTAAGGTAAATATTGTTAATATGGAATCATATTATGGGGGGGTCGCGGTGGCCAAGGGGTCAGACCTCTCGCCTCCCACCAAGGCGATCCGGGTCCGATTCCCAGCGGGGTCGGTCACCGGATTTTCGCATGTGGGAATCGTGCCGGACGATGCCGCTGGTCGGCGGGTTTTCTCGGGGATCTCCCGTTTCCCCCGCCATTCATTCCGGCGCTGCTCCATACTCACATTATGTCACACACACACACCTTCTACCTCACCCTCCAGCGCTAAAGACATCGATGTTAAGCGCTGACCAAATTCTCTCCATTCACTCACTTGAATCATGTGCCGTATTGGCTAGTGATTTTTTCCGAAGGTTAAATCACTAGTACTCAATTTATCCCGAATGGCCTATAAAAAAGGATGCTCTTAATTTGTTCAGGTTAGCTACCGCGTGTTTACAAAGAGAACGATGAGAGATTACGCCTAAAGGTCATTCCACATTCCGTAAGTAAAGTAAGCAGCGCGGATACGACAGTTTTATTTTTGTCTTAGAATGCATTAAATTCAGTAAGATATCACGTTAAAAAGAGAAAAAAATATTTCCTCCTAAGTTTAAAAGGTTTTGAACTTAGCTGATATATGTTCTACTTAAGCATAGCACATGTGTCTTAAATACTTTCAAGCGGAAATCAGTAACTTTTTTTTTTGTCTTGGTAGTTGTACAAGAATAGTAAACAGATTTTTCACAGCCTCCATGGTTCAATTCAAACAGAAATTCTTGACTCTGGTGTTACTATGACGATTTTATAATTGCCTATCAAATTCACCATTATTAATGCACTCTGCTTAGCTTTGGAAAAAAAATTCACTGTCGTGATTACAAACCAAACAAAATACTGTCCTTCCTCTCTCTCTCTCTCTCACTCTATCTATCTATCTTTCTCTCTGCTATTTCAAAAAAAAAAATATTTCGCGTCCTTATTTTTTCATTGCATTTCTCATTATTTACTCATTTTACTTTTCGTCGCTTCACGTTTCCAATACTCAAATAATGGACGCTGATCCGATTTAAACATCGCGTCAAAGACGTCTATACAACAACGACTTGAGGTTTAATAACACCACAATTATGTTACTGCCCAGCCAACAGTTTAGAAACGAATATAATTTCAGAAATGTCAAACTTAAGCCTTGCTCTCTAGTTTCTACTTTTTTTCGAAGTTCTTAATTTTTTGCTACTAAACAAGAGCAGATATCAAAATTCTCTCCGGCAGTTTTCTTTGGAATTGTCTTCTCCATGTTCGCTGATGTTTTCAATGCAGTAAATGCTATGGTCTAGGTAATTATGTACTTAACGAAATTCTGGTTGATTGATTTTTTTAGTGGAAACCATATAACGTCTTATTTTGAAAAAAAAATTAGCTATTACGGCTAAGCCATTTTAAACAAAACTGTAAGACAGATTTTTTATACCTGCTCTCGTTTAAGTACAAAAAAATTATAGTTTCGCAAAATCAGCAAAAACTAAAGAGCATGGCCTTAACCCCATCACGTTCAACCAGTCTTGATCTGCAAATTAATTAAAATAGGATACAACCGAAATATAACCCGAATCTAACTAACCCATTCTCGCAAAACCCCCGCCTACAATCTTAAGGGCACACACTACAGCAACTTTCATTGTCGTATTTTTATTTTTATATTTGTGCCAAATATTTTTTTCCTTATTTTAGACACTAATTATGACTAAATTTTGCTCTTATGGGATTTTTTTTTTATCTCTCTCGCAGTTTTTGCGTAATGACTCGTAAACATCAAAATTACCTTTGTACAGTTTTATGTACGCCACTGAAACCAACTGACATACAAAAATTAACAAAAAAAACTACAGTAAATAACGATGCTGTAGGTAACAAGGTCTTCTACATAAAAAGAAAAAGGAAATTTTTTGTGTTGAAAATAAATTCTGAAATTTAAAAATAAAGTTAAAAATATTTTTAAAAATACAAAAAATATATATATATTTTATTTATACAGGTGACCTTGTAGCCTACATAATTATTCACCGTACTTTTTGTTTGTATGTCAGTTGGTTTAGTGGCGTACATAACGGACGCTAGAAATAATTAGGGTAATTTACTTTACATGTAATTACCTCTGCATAAAGGGAAAAAAACCCACAATGCAAAGAAAAGTTACACAACTATCTCGGTAATTTTTCACCTACATATTGGCACTGGCCCTCTGTGGCAATTTTACATGACGCGCAAGAGAAATTTCCTAGTCGTTTATGAGATGAATACACTGTCGTTTGGAAATATGCTAACATGTTCGGAAAATCATGTTTCCCGCACAAGGTTGGAGAATATTCCCATTCACTTGGTGAGTAAACCTAGCAACATTTTCATAGTGACAAAGCACTGCATTTCAGCTGAGAGGCTTGCGCGTAGAGGTCAAGATGAATTCCATAGGCTGGTTAGCGGTGCACTTAAGTTCTACATCAGTTTTGTACCACACACATACCACACACAATATATCTAGGGAGCTTCCTAAAAACACAATATTACAATTGTGTTTTCTATTTACAATTTATTTTAGTTAACTGAGAGAAATTCTCTCATGGTTTTACACTACTAGTAACATTCAAATGACATGTTACAAGTATCTAAAGTAAAGTTTTTTTAATTCAAAAAATCCAAGTAGCTCTGTGCGAACTATTTTAGACCTCCCTTGGCCTTGCAATTAATAAGGCTCAAATTTAAACAACCGTAGGTACACACGTATACGCTTCAAGACTTGTCAAGAACAAATTAGCTTAACTGTTAAAATTTCCTATAAACGTAAAATGTTAAAATATTTTGACCACGTGTACAAGGTATGAATCGTTTATTTCGCCATTTTTTAGAATCATATCTCGATAACCAACATAAGCGTTTCATCAAGTTGTTTTCTGGAATATAGCGGCGTTAACTCAGGTAAGTTTTATGATTCCGGCAGTTATTTTCAAAATGACGATCATTCAAGTACATCAGGTTCGTATGCCCAACCTGCAAAATTGGATGATTGATCAAAACCACAGTTAAACTACTGAAGCCAATCTCGGTGTAATTTCTTGCGAGCCAACTTACGGTATGGGTTCAAGTCCCAAACAAATATTTAATATGTGACTGTGTAATTGAATTTCTAATTTAATTTAAGCTTTCATTTCATTCTTGAATAACGCAACGTCAGTAAAATTTTAATACATTTCACCCCATAGTCATTCAGTAATTTCGTCATTATTCTTAGCCATCATAAGGGAACACAAAATACGCTAATTCGTCTTACTGGTAATCAGGGGCGAAACAACAGTGGGTGGCAATTGTATAGTGACCCTCCCTCCTTTTTTCTGAATCTTTGAAACTTGGACGAACCCTAAAGAACCTACCTGTCTACATACAATAGTTGTACATGTTCTTTATTTTAGCAATGTAATACATAGTGCAAAATATAACTGAAACTGATATAACATTATTCCTTGAGTGAACATTAACGGATACGTAGAGGCAGTTCGGGACAAACTGAGCACTTAAAAATACCCTGCTTAACTTCTATTTTCAGCAAATTCGAATCTTTCCGCGCGTAACGACTAATGACGGGGAATGTCTAACATCTCCGGACACGTCACTTGATGTTTGCGCGTATAAGATAAATCATGCAGCTGGTAGGAACCTATTATAGATTTGAAAAAAAAAGTTTATTAATTTTATAAAATACAAGTATGTCGAATTTAGTTGATTTTATTTCAGTACTGTTGCAATGAAATAGGAAAATACATGGAAGTACATTCGGCAAAACCGTACAACAAATAAGGTAACTACAGTTAAAGTTAACTCAAATTAAGTAACGTGTTAAGTAATTTTTTTTTCAGAGGATAAATCTTCAGTGCTCATTTAACCCGAACGACCCATATAGGAGAAACTTGGCAGACCCTCACCCTTCAGTTCAGTATGCTACTCCATACTCACGTCTTACCATTCACGTTAGCGCTCATTTCCTCACTATTAAGAGCTTTTAAGTGGCTAAAATGCATAATTATACATTTATACATCAGAAATGATCAATCCACTATTTACGAAGTAAAGAACACCGAGCAGGTGAACGCAACATTCGCAGAACGGTATCACACGTGGAAACTTTATAGAGATGATGGTTTATCGCAGGGAAGCTTAACAGTTTGCTGGGTTTCAATGTACGTTCAGCTGATCAAAAGATTACCGACTTTCATTTGCGCGTGAAGGTGTTACCCTATTTGACTGAGCCAATAATAATAATCCCGATATTGTAATATTTGACGCCTGCTATTTTTCTGTTGATAGCAACGTTGTGTTAGACATGTATCATCCAATCAAACTTGTTGCAAGAAACTATAGTATACAGAGTTTTCAAGTGTATGTTGACACAAAACATGTTCGCGATTTGCCATCATCTCTGAGATTTGTTAATGTTTGTTGTAAAGGGAGTTTATAATTAGCATGCTTTGCCCCTATTGGCCGAGCAGCTTAGAGACCATCCTGGCTATATAAGCCCCAATTTTCTTGCGAACTTCATTCGCATCTTGGTGTTCCAACCAGCTGTGTCTCAGCCTGAAGACGGGGATAGATTGCAATCCCCGAAACGTTGCATTTTTTAGTTGGTTTTAACTTGTGTTGTATTGTCTATTTTCTTTTGTTTGTTGTCCACTGTTCACTGTTTTTGTCTATTTCCATATTTTTTTCATATTGATAATCTGGTTCTATATTTGTGTCTATCTTTTGTGTCTGGGTGTTGTGTCGATATTCTCATGAATCCTATCTCTATAATTCTATGTTGTCTATATAACAATTAAAAAACTTTGAACAGAATTTCTCTGGGATGATTTTTTTTCTTTTCCAGTTTTGTGTGTGCTTAGTATTTGTTTTTTCTTGTTCGTTTTCGTACTTTGTCATTCAACACATGGTTTGATCAGCAAAACTTGAGCATTGGCATATGTCCACAAACCAATAAATTCTAACCATCATCTCTGCTTATAGATCGTGTGCATCAGGTATGTCACACATGTAGAGACAGAATTGATGCGGTGGTACTTACAACACGGACATGCCAGTTATTTAGCTGAAGTGCTTACCTAGCTCTTTCGAGACTTCACGCTATCATCCACTGGTGAACGCATAAACAGCAACAGGATTTCAGCAACTATATACTGGATGTTCACGAAAGTAAATCTTTGCAAAATAATAAGAGATGGTGGAATATCGCGATAAACCTCTCTGCCAGCGTGTTCTTCAAATGATTGTAGCGTCATGCGCCTTGTGTGTTTGTTTGAATGTTACGTAGCACGGTTTACCTGTCACAGGAGTTCATTTGTAGTGAATCTGAATTAACATTGGCCTAGTCAATTAGAGACTCGCCAGTACGGAAAGAAAAGTGTCAGGAATTAATACATGACATTAAAGCCTGGCAAACAGTCAATTTTCCCGCTATAAATCATCAACCCTAAAAATAATTCCTTGGTAAAGTTATGTAATGAATGATTTTAGCTGTCGCAAATCTTAAGAGAGAAAATTAAGCAACTAACGCTAAAATTAGATATTATGGGCTATATGCTAAACTATTAAATTTTCCACTACAAAATCATTTCGTACATTTTTTTTTAATTGTTATAAATAAAGTTCCCTTTTTCCTTTTTAAATACAAAGGAATTTCATTCTGTGTTTTAACATATTTTAGCGTATTGTACAATTATCTAGTTTGAATGATAATTAACCATTCGAGTAAGTCAGTTGGATTTCATTATTTGTGTGCTCCAGTAACTTGCAAATTTTGACTGCGACATGCCGCTTTCGGAAGACCATGACAGCTAAAATTTTCACTATCGAAAAATTCAGACACACGCAATGAATGTCTTATAACATACAGTATGTCTTTAAAATTTAATCCAGGCGTTTTTGCCACTTGAACGCCCTTAAGCGCTGAAGAAAATTTCTTCACTACACTGCCCAACCTGCAAAGTATTGCGAAGATAATTAGAGTAGTTATTTAACTGCGCTTAGTTGCAATACTACCTATATCTTTATGCTGACTGGTGACATGAAGTTCTGAACCCTAAAATATGATAGCATGGTCTGTCTGAGAAAAAACTAAGGAAGGGTTGCGGAAGTAATTACACTACCGGTAACCACGCCACCCGATAGCAAACAAGTTTTTAACATGTTCTTATTGGCTTCATCTATATACAGTAAACTCCCGATTATCCGCACTAATGGAAGGGGCCGGTACCTCGGATAGTCCAAAATCGCGTATAGTCCACTTTTACCCTTTCTTAGATCTCAGTAGAAAGAAAAAAAGGTCAAATTCATTTGTGCAGTAAAAAGCAGCAATTTAATACAATAGACACTCGATTATTCGCATTAATGACTAGGAGTTATGTGCTAATAATCTAAAAACATAAATAATAAAATCACGGATATCTTATTTATTCAAATTTAAAATCCCTTTAATCCATTTATGCGCGGAACTAATTGTATCGTCTGCTGCAAAAGACTTATATCTTCTTCAAGCATTTCATAATACGATTGCGGGCATAACACGTTGGTGAGTAAACACACTGTGTATTTATAAATAACCGTTTATTTTTTAAACTTTTTTCAACTATTTAAAGTGAAATATTTTGCGCGAATAATCCGCAAACAGGATTATCCGCACTCGGATAATCCTCACTGGGATATTCTCATTCACATCCAGACGTCCGAATTGTTTGATTGTGCACACGAGTAAAAAATCGATAATAGTACAATAAATACATAGCTATGTTGTGGTATGCTGAAACATTATGAAAATACCATCTGGCGGCGACAGAATTTGTTTTAATCAAAACCTTTAAACGAACCGTTTTTAAATAAATTATTAGGCCTACAAATATCCTTCATTTTCTTTATAGACTAAAAAATAAAATAACTTTTTTTTAATTAAAAATAGCACGCTTCTGTAGCAATGTGAAGAAAAAGTTGAAAACAATCTTTAAATACAAAGATTTTTGTAAACAGTGAAAGGATGTCCCTTAATTAATTATAATTATTTTTTTATCATAAAATAAGAATAAAGTTCACTGACCAAAATGTTTACTTTAATGTGAAAATATTGTTGGGAGTTCTCTAGATACGTTCATAATGACTTTACCTTTACGTATCTAGGGTAAACATTGTAACAAATCTGATATCAAGCACCCCACGATTTTTTAAAATTAAACTAACTTTTTGGTTGATCACTTTTTATTTACTTTACGCTTATTCAAAAATTTAAGTTATACTGAATTGTTGGACACCAAATCGTTGTTGAACAAAATTTTTTATGTTTTAAAGATTATTTTAACTTTTTAGTTCATATTGCTATAAATAATATTATTCATTTGTACCAACTCATTTTTTTAATTGCACACATTACCCCTAAACGCATATTCATCCGATAAAAAAATTACACAGCATGTTCTAAAATAATCTTTACAATATCATTGCTTACATTTAAAAAACTGGTAAAGATAGAAAGAAGCAGTTTGTGGCACTATGTTCACACACACATAAATATTAAGTATCTATCTAACAGAGCACGTAGGGACTCTTAAGTGATATTCCAGCTCCGCCCACGCCCGGCTTAACACGTCTTCATTAACGTGTTTAATTGCTGCTTTTATGCTAGTTTCGCCGTCCCTGTACGTCCCGCACTAGGGTCTGGTGGATCACACTCTTCACAAAGCCCCATAGGAGAAAAGCCAGTGGTGTTAATGACTGGAAACCTTGAGGGCGATGAACTGGGTCTTCCTCTGCCAATCCAGCGACCTGAAATGTGTTTTCCAAAGCCGCCCTCTGGGAAGAGAGGCACCATTCTGATGCAACATGACATCAGTTTGCAGATCTTGGATCTGTGGAATCGCAAACTGTTTAAACATGTCCAGGTCTCTGTAAAGAAAAAATGCCCCATTACAAGGTCGTGAAGCATACCACACTATGCATTCACCTTTGTGACTATCGCACAGTTCCCGTGCTAAAGTGAGGGTTCTCGGAGCCCCTGCATATCCTCACACTGTTACGGATTATCTTACTGGACACGTGAAAACAAGCTTCGTCCTTGAACGTCACATTTTTCACAAAGTCTGGGTAGTCTATACGACTCAGCATCTCAACTGCAAATTCTGTGCTCTTTGGGCTGACATCAGATTGAAGCGCATGGAGCCGATGCAACTTACGGCTCGGCATCAGTTTCCACATTGAATTATTTTATTTTTCGCTCTAATAAAATTCTAAGGAGAAAATTTTGAAGATTTTTTTTATACTGCCAATTCTTATTTGCCTTGCGCTACAATAAAAGCATCGCAGTTGAACTTTCAACGTATATTAATCTGCAATCAGTACAGCAATTAATTTGTATCTTTAATTTTTTATACTGAACACGGCTTAAATGTATATTAAAATTTCAACTGCGATCATTTTATTGGGCGCAAGTTAAATAGAATTGATATTATAATAGCAAATATCCCATTTTTCTTCTCAGAATTCCATATGATCGAAAAATAAAATATTTCAATATAGCAATTGATGCCGAGTCTTTAAGTTTTATGTGCAGTATCCTGTGCACCGTGGTGGCGGGTCGATTAGCATCAAGGCGGGGCTCCGGATATATGCGCCTTGCGTCTGTTACGCGTGTGCATAACTCGTGCATAGTCGTCTTGAACCCTTCCTCTTCATGTCACTTCCGCTTTCGTTAAGGGTGTACATGTCGCAAAAATTTATAATTTTATATTTGCACGACATAGTGTTCAATTTATAGACGTTACCTGTGACTACAATTTTAGCGAGTCTTCCCATAGTAGTATGTCAAAGTCAGAATTCGCAAATTACGGAAACATAGAAGTAATAAAAACCAAGTGACTTACTCGAATGAAATAATTTACACTGAAATTTAATATTATGTGCCATATGCTAAAATATTTAAAAACACACAACAAATACGTTTTGTCTTTTTTAAAAAAATTGCCACAAATTAAAAAAAAATTGTCATTATTTTCAAACATTTTTTTAATAGTCCAAAGAAATGTCATTGTTTGTCGTTAAATATTATAGTATATGGTCCATAATATTTAATATATATGTAAACAATTTCATTTTAGTACGTTACTGTGTTTGTTATTGCTTTATTTTCATATAACGTGCAAATTTTGACTGTCGTTCCATTATGGGAAAATTATGAGAGTTAGAAAAAACTTACAAGTGGAAAATGTAGTCGCAAGTAACATCTATAGAACGAACACTATGCCTTACGAATATAAAACTACGTATTTTTGCCATGTGAACGCCCTTAAGCCTCGTGTATCGCTGTCTGGTGGTCAGACGTGATGGCGATGTGCTTATGTAACGTGTCCAAAACTTCCGCTAGATTTGCTTCAGATTTGGTCTCTATAAACCACACAACACAATGTGTCATCTGCTAGAGGGTAGACATTTTCGTTACTGTTAAAGCCTCGCTCTTCAGTTTCGTAGTGATTTCGAAAATATTTTTAACACAAATTAATATATATCAAAAATACATTCTTACAGTTTTAACACTTATATATCATAGTTTGTATCTGAATTTTTCTGCTGCAATGCACCAAACAGATTTTCAGATTTTTTTTTTTACCTCTGAAATATCACATATTTTCTTGTTAACGAACCCTAAATGAAGCAAAAATTTTTTTTTTTTTTTTTTTTTTTTTTGCTAGCAAACGATACATTATTTTTAAAACAGCTCTGGCAAAATTGTGTATCGTATGACTGTAAACTCTCAAATTCTTTTCAAATCATTTGGTTAAAAAAAATATTCGCGTTATTTGCAATTGTTTGAATTAAATTAAAGATCATGGCCTTAACCTGCACAAAAAAAAAACACCAAACAAAACTTTAGGTGTTTTGGTGTTTTGAACATTTTTCCCGTTTCTGAAATATAAGCAATCGAATTTGTTACGATCATTTTGCAGCTTATTTTATTTTAATTTTTTATTTTTTTATTTTTTTTTTATTTTTTTTATGAAGATGGGGTGTTTTCAATTGTCCTTCATAAAGGAAAGAAACTTGTTTTTATATTTCCAGGATATCGTAATAACGGGTCTGTACCAAACCGAAAATGAAGAGGCCATGAAACTAGCGACCACGCTCGCTCAGAACTGGATATCTACTAACTACGTGGCGTATGAAGAGAGCAAGGCAATGTACGAGAAATACGACGCGAGAGTAACTGGCATGCCTGGTCATGGCGGCGAGTATGAGAATCAGATAGGTTTTGGCTGGACAAATGGAGTGGCACTCGACCTACTGTATCACTTTGGCCACCAACTTGTCGCACCCGGCATACGAGACACGATGGTGAGCATTGCAATTATATATATTTTGTCTGGTCATTTTATCAACAACTTTATTTTTATGTACGTCATGTACTGAGGAATATTAAAAGAAAAGTATTCTTCCAGGCAACCTTCATCATTTAAAATAAGAACAACATTTTGGCGGTCGTTATTCTCTGGATTGTTCCTACGACAGTTTGTTCTGTAGAAAATGGAGCATAACGCAAGACTTAGGACGAGGGCTATGAGGCTTTGAGACGGAAGGTGAAGGAGCCAATCCGCCATATTGGTACCTGAAATAGCAACGTGTATAATGCGGCTGTGGTTTGGTCAACCATAACCTCATTTCTCAATACACTCTGCCATATTGCCACCTGAATAAACGAAGTCAGCTTGGCCTCAGTATAGGCTGCTAATGCTCCATCTGTACTATTATCTCATATCTGTGCAGAAAGAACATACAACATCTATATCTAAGAGAGCATAATGTTACTTCTACAGAGCAGATTGTTGTAGTAGCCACCCAGACAATACAGACAACCAAACTGTACTGTTGTCGCTATTTTAACAGAAGTATGGTATCTGCAACATTACTTTTCTTTCACTGAAGAAAAGACGTAATCACCAAAACACGTAACATTTATTTCACAACTTTAGTTTATGAGCCCATGCCATGCTTATATTCGGTCACAAATGACAAACTATCCACAGAGTACTTGACGAATCATGGCGTCATTACGACTGTAAAAACTGGTAACTAGCCTTCTGAAAGGACGTATTTTGTGTGTCCAAGACCAAGAAAAACTGAAGCCCTAAGGGCGCCTTGAGTGTTCGTACACACTTCGGTTATCTTCGGCACACGCCCCGCAATTGCAGTTTTTTTGGGTTAGCAGCAAGTGGTCTGTGTAATCTGTGTCGTGTGTATGTATCTCTGTGTTGACAAATATGGACGACTAGGTGCTAATTGTGCAGATACAATAAGACACATTTTTTACGACCTGTCATATGCAGGATACCATGACCAGGTGTTGCGAGAAAATGCTTGGGAAGAAATCGGGGCGAGACTAGAAGCAGATGATATGTGAACATTGTATTGTATTATCTATGTTCATGTTATTTCGAACTGAAGCAGCAAATATTACCGAACAGGGGCAGGGCCGCTCATCGCTACGACAATAATGGCAGAACTGGCCGCATTGCTCCTGGAAGACAGCTCGCCACTGTGAAGCATTCAGTTGAAACCCTGTGTTGCATAATATGTTAGATGCATGTAATATGTGCACGTCTGTACCTTCTCAAATATTCTGTACCCTGATGTTTTTACCTCAACCATTTTCAGTCCGGCCGTTTGTCTCTGTGGTTAGAGTATAAACTTGAGCAAACCCAGCAAGAAATAAACCCGAAAAACCTGCATGAGAATGGTCTGGCCACTACTTCAGCGATGCGTCTTTCTTGAGTACCGTAAACCGGGGTTTCTTTGACCATTTTCGGGGTTACTTTGACACTTTAACATATTAGTTTTTTTGGGTTTTCTGGTAAATAAACAGATAATCTGAGCCGAGTATTTTAAATAATTCCTTTTATCCTTATAGCTAATGCTTGAAACTTTCATCAATAAATAATATAAAAACCAAAATTTTGAGTTGTCAACGTTACCCCGCTAGGTCAAAGTAACCCCGGTTTACGGTACGTCCCTATTAGGTCACAATTCCGACATTCTTAAGAGGATCCTCGACTGACGCATGGACGGTGTTGCAGCGTGTCACTCGTATTCTTTTTTACGTGAAACCGCTTAACTTACTCATGTTATGTTTATCTACGAAAAAACACACACTTGAATAATGCTTCTATCTTTTCACAAATTCAGCACACTTGTTAGAAACATGATTTTCGGGCCTCTCAAAATGGCTAAAAACGTTTTTTTTTTTTCTGTAACTCCGAAAATATGACCTGAATTCCTGGAGGAATGAGTTGGTCTTTACTTTATGCTATTCAAAAATAAAATATTGTGGTCACCGCATAAAGTCCCGTAAGAAAAAGACTGCGACGAAAACCTTGCACAGTTTAATTTAGTGCGCTGCGAATAGAGGCGATATGCTTCTCGTCAATCGTGGAACACTGGCTCTTATCGCTACGCTGTTCCTACGCGTCAAAGGTGGAAATTTGACACCTGCGAAGACTCCTCTTAAGGCGTTTACTAAAAGTCCCGAGGGTAGGGTTGGTAGGACCAAATTTCAGCTTAAGGTGTCAAGGACGTAACCCAAGTGAAGTTTACCCATAACCGAACATTGGTGTGAAAAAAAAAAATAAACTGTACACATGACACAAAGCCCATAACGAAGTGAACTGAATGCACTATGTCCGAAATATAGGAGAAACAAGCATAATACGAAAACTACGTAATATAAATAAAATAAGGTGTAGATAATATGCTGTGGACTTCGCGTTAAGGACGTAGACCCGTAAAAATTCAAAATTTTATATTTGTGCCAAACACTGTTCAACTTTTACACATCAGATAACATGTCATTTCCCCCCCAATAAAAAAAAAATTACTGCCCGTAGTTTTAGTATAATCACCTATCAAATTCACAAAATGGCTGTTGCGGTGTAGCCAAAATAATAAAAAATAATTAACTTGCAGAAACAAGATAATTCATATCGATACTTAATGATGTGAGCTACTTAAAGACACTTTTGTAAACACAAAGCGATATATTTTTGTATTTTTTAAAAATTAATGAAAATGAGTAAATTTTTGCATAACTTTGACTTTCGACTACTACTGAAATATTCAAAACTAACTTTTGTCAAACATGTCATGAAATGCATTGATACACTGTCTTTCAGTTCCCATAATTTTGAATTCATTAGTTAATTACTTTTTTTTTATTTTGGCAGCACCGTAATGGCCATTTCGTGACTTTGATGAGTGATTTTGCAAAATCTATTGGGCCTAATTTTTTTTATTTGGAGAAATGACATGTTATCTGATGTGCAAAAGTTGAACGGTGTTTGACACAAATATAAAAAAATGAAATTTTACGGGTCCAACGCCCTTAAGCAATATTTTAAAGATATATATAACATGAATGCATTTTTGTAGTTCCCGCCATCTTAAGTCCGTGATCAACATAACAGTGTTCATCAAGATCATGGTGATCGACATAATCTAGTCTCGTGACAAAATAATCTTCCCTACTTCAGCTTGTGAACGTTTGTAAACGTCTTGCGTGAGTAATTTTTTTTTCTTATATTAATTCCAACTTATGTTTCTATGGAACAGTGGTGAATTTCAGATGAAATAAACCCCCGCCAACTCCCGTATCCGCAGGAATCCCACATGCGAATATCCAGTGTAGACCATGCCGCGAATCGAACACGGATCGCACAATAGCAAACCGTTGTGCTCTTAGCGTAAGCGCAGCCTTCATAACTGATTTCAGGATTTTTAAGTTCAAAACACAACATTAATGATTACATTTTTTAAAATATGATTTCTGCTAGCTGTATTTTTCTTTGGGGTTTAAAAACACCTTTTAATAGCGCTATCTTACATCTCAAAATCAATTCTTTTCGGCAGGAGGTAATCATGATTTCTCTTATAGCTGCTGACCAGGCGTCAGAACGAATATGCTGTTAGAGCCCCTTCTCCCGCCGCCATTTACCAATTCAAATATGTTCCAAATGAACTGGTTGCAAAGTTAGCTCACGCCATTTTCTATGAAATTTCGAACTCTGGTGCTGATTACAGACAGAGCAGTGAGCTGACGACAGGAAAGCGTCTATCAAGTGAACATTTTACTTTATGTTTGCGGGCGTAAGTTAAAATTATGCATAGGAAGTGGCATAAAATTATTCATATAAATAATTCTAATTGTATAAAATACAAGTACATCCATCAATGTTTGTTGAATTTAAATAAGAAAATTCGTGGAACTGCATTCGGGAATTTGTTGCAACCATTGTTAATACAGAATTATATCCAATAATGGGTAGTGTTAATTTTAAACATTGCTATCAAAAGTACTATATCGCGACTCGCCTTAAAAACGCTAATTTTTTAATGGACTGTACATCTCGTCTACAACTAGGTCAAAAGTGACGGTTACACACAACTTTACAAAAGTACAGAAGCTAGGAAAGTAGTCGGCCATAGCCCATGTTAAAGCTTTGCATCAGTCACCACATTGAAATATATCAATTTTTGCTTATTTTAAAGTTCTGAGAAGAAAATTGTGTAGTTTCTATTATACAGTGAAATACCGTTCGTTACAGTACAAGCATGTCAGTTGAATGTTTGACGTATATTTTGGCCGCAATCAGTACAGAAAATTAGTGCTTATATAAAATATTGCTGGAATGATTGTAGCCAAGACACACTTTAAAAGTCAACTGCGATGTTCGTGCTGTAGAGTAAAGTAATTAGAATTTACGCTATAGTCACATATTGTTCATTTTCTGTAAATAAAGAAAATATTCCAATACTGTGACTGATGCTAAGGGCCGATTGCACAGTCAAATTGAGTAAAATCTAAGGCTTCTCTGAGTTAAATGTGAGAAATTGTCATTGCAGAGACGAAAAGTGAGTGAAATCTAAGAAAAACTGAGGAAATCTTGAGAAGTCCTCAGGCCTTCCTTAAATTTTTCTCAAGATACAAATCAATCATGGTGGCCGAAAATAGAGGTTAGAATGCCACATGAGGGAGAATGATATTCTGATTTTGGATTTATTTTAGAGGAGGAACATATCAATGCTGTAAAGGAAATGCAGCACTGCTATCTACGACATAATATATATTTGCTGTACAGTTTTACACGAAAGTGATGCAATTTAAATGACACTTTTGTTTCAAACAAAATGGTTACTATACTATTTATAAACAAAATAAACAACTTATTTTATCATTTTTATTTTGAATTTTTTCAACTTTGCAGTATGCGGAACACTAAAAATAAATAATATAATCGCCGCATATAAGTTTTGTGCAATATAAATTGAAAATAGTAACACATTTTAGCTAAATTCGTAAGTCGATGCATGGACAAAAATATTTTTCTCGCGAATATTGTGGTAACACTTCACCTCAACTGAGAAATCTCAAATTTCCTGCCTGTGCAATGCAGACGAAATATTCTCAGATTTTACTCAAGTTCTCCTTAGTATCACCTTTACCTCAAGATATTCGTCACATGACTGTACAATCGACCCTAAGTCTAAAGGAACCATCCCAGCATTCGGGAAACCATGGAAAACCGAAATCACGAAGGTCGGAGCGAAGGTTGGAGCCGGGTCTAAAACAACGGGAGATTAATAGGTAAGCCTGTGATACATGTAATTAATTATTATATTTTTTATTTACAGGTGCAATATGAAGACAGGAAAGAGTCTGTAGGCCACGCTAAAGATGAACATACGTCAGAAGCCACACAGCAAGTCACTGACAAAAGTGGTGATCAACGTACACAAACTAGGCGTGAAGAAAGTGAGCCAGATATACCTGAGACTTTGTACTATCCTTACGTTGTGGAAGATGAAGAGCAGGCAGAAACTGCGCGTGTTGATCGCAAGTACTACGAGGAGTTTTATGCCCAACCACAGGAAGATATACCTGAACTTGAGGACTCTGGTGTTGCTGCAGAAGAACCCAGCGAGCAGCAGAGATAACAATGTGAAATCATTGTGATATCAGCTCAAGATCTACGTTGGCAAAATGCAGTATCTGCAGTTACGTTATACTAGCACATTAATATTATGCTAGTCATCACGCAAGTGTCCACAGGGATTAGCTTTGTGACTTACGACCTTGTCCCAAGTACCTTAGCGTGACTAGATCAAGTCTGTACCTAATTTAATATATTTTATTAAATACATGCTCAAATATATACTTAAATACAGTTGCAATTGTATGTGTACGCTGCCTGAGATAATACCTTTCCATATTTTAAATAGTTTTTTCTTTATACAACTCAAAACGTGTTACATAAATGTACATAAAATTGTTTTAAATTGGTCAAAAAAAATCTTTAATGTAAGTAGAAAAATATACTTGCAAAAGCTTTATACAGTTATTTTTAGTTGTGATGACAAGCTTTCAAAACCCTTTGAGAATAATAACTTACACAAAATTATTGTATAAATATGATTTATGTAGCCTACTCTGACACCAGTAATGACGATTCTGTTAAAAAAAAATTAACAAACCAAAATCCTGCCTGCATGTCCATTGCCATCAACATGACTATTTACAACATAAGCATCGTCCAATTTAAGATATCGGTATTCAGTTTTTTTAAGTAGTAAGTTTGTTTTTAAAAAATACTATTTTCATTAAAGTTCAAAACACGTAACTTCAAACTGCTATTTCTTTTACAAAATGCACACTTTCTATATGTATATTTACATTAGAAATTTCAATCAACAGAAATTATAAAGTATGACAAACTGAAGAGAAAAGAGGACGAAACAATATGCCTCGACATAAATAAAAACATTCACCTTCCTCGTCTTATTTACAACTATTATATACTCACAAATGTACTCTTAAAGGAGTTAACAAGATTCGTACGTGGCACACTTATCGCCCATCGATTGCAGACAACTTTACGGTGTTCTGAACTAATCTTACTCGATTTTATAACACAAATCGTACAATTTTCCCTATACCTGCCGTGCATAACCCACATTACTTGGTTGTACCGCTCGTGGAGATTTTGCAAACTAATGAGGTCAATAAGAGTACACGCTTATATTTGAGTGAGTTTCAAGACCTCTTATTCATAGGCTTCTTACACTTATTTTTAGGTCGTGAAGGTGACGATTATAACCACTGATAACCTTCATTCTTTAAAAGTTATAAATGTAAAATATATTGTAAGCATTTTATTGTAGTGGTGTACTGTGCTACGTCGAGTACACAGATGCATTTAACGAAGTCGCGAGGAAAACATTCACTTACATACACTCGAAACTCTAATAGGAAAATCTAAAACTCAATTGAAGAATGTCGAACTTCCACTCCACCCCCCCCCCCCCCCGAACACTTTTTTTCATATCACTTTTTTTATCCTCCAAAATTTACAATGATAAATTCACTTACAATTAAACAATAACAAATCGAAATCGTGCATGTATACTAATGTATGTGAAAAACAAATAGCTTTATTTGGTATGTTGAAAAGTTACATGTAATTAGTACCAAAAATTATATCATGAATATGTCAACAGACATGACCAGCGACCTCAGAACAGGTGCTGTGTTTGCACAAACAGTCGCTCTCGTCTGTTACGCTGCTTAATGCGTTTACATGTTTGTTACACAATTTAGCCTAAATGCCCAAAACATTGTTCTTTAAAGCGGTTTAGCTGGACAAACAGTTTCTTTGAAACGCTGATAAGCTTCTTTACGTACAATGAATTCAGTGACGTGCATGTTAGAATCAAATATCCTATGCATACTCAAGTCCCGACCATTTGTCCACTAGCTGCTACTCAATGGAACATCACACAATGATCGAATAGACAGGGCTTGAGTATGCATAGGATATTTGATTCTATCATGCAGGTCATTAAATTCGCAAAATTTCACCATCTCTAAAGCCGCGTACACACGAGCGCGCGCGGCTGCAATGCAACACGCGCCGAACAGTATTCGCGAGGCGCGCGCAAGTGTGTACGGAGCTTCGAACACGCGCCGAGCGCACTCCGCGCACGCCACGAACAGGCGCGCCGCGAACCACCGACTGTCGGTTTTTGCTACGAACACAAAGCGATTTGGCGCGCCAGTGTGGACGTGTTCAGTCCGCATTCGCCCTGAG
>PNEQ01072952.1:0-26555 GCA_003012365.1 Medauroidea extradentata | reverse complement strand
TGATATTCAAATATAAACGACACAAACAGAAAATCTTCACTTCACGTTCACACCAACTGTTTTGTGCTGGTTTGTATTTGTTATTTAATAGTTTCTTGGTAATTTGTTTTATTTCAAAACAGTGTATTCGCAAAAAATCTACTGTTACCAGGTAGTTTATGGTTTACCTACTAAGTGTGTCTATGTAATAATTTATTTTAGCCTCGAGTGTACCGGTATCAGTCGCCAACGTTTGAAAACGTAAGGAATTTGAAGAAACTGTAGTCCCATTTTTGTATCCCAAAATTGAAACACATATTTGCACCAGTCAGTGTAATATTATAATTACATATCCGTCTAATAGAAATATTTCAACATGCCACTGTGCTGGTTTATGTAAGTTTTTGAGTGAATATTACAAAAAAAATCCGTAGACTACTTTGAACTGTTAAAAGAGGCGAAAATGTTTTGCTTGTACACAACTGTGGTTCCAGACTTATTTTTCCTCGCTGTTTACCGTGACATAAAATTTAGATTTTACGCCTTTCAAACAGTACTAACTTAGAAAGTTTAAGAAAATGTGACGTTTAAACTGAATATATAGTACATGGAGGTAAGAATAGTCAGGAGATAGCTTGTTGTAAAGTTGTTTAAGGTGTTTTTTTTTTTTGTGAATCGCATATTTGCGCTGAAACCTTTTGAGCTTAAGAACACTTGTTTTCATTCTCTGTTTAGTAATAATAACATTTCGGTTGTTAATACAAATAAGCTATGTATACCCTATTTTGTATAACTTTCGTAAAATTTGACAGCTACTTATGGGCAATAATTCTTAATACTTTGTGATATGTGTCGCAATGCAAGATATTTTTAGTGCTAAAATGTAACATAGATGTCCATTTAATTTGCATTCTGGTATATATCACAAAATGTTAACATTTATTGCCCACAAGTAGCTGTCAAATTTTACCCAAGTTATACAAATGAATATAACTAATAACATTGTAGAACTAATTACCTGCTTGGATCAGGTGCATGGTTACGAAGTTATCACATTGCATAAGGGTAATAGAAAATCGCCATGATTTGATGCCCTAAAAGGGGTCTTCATGTAATCAGATTTATTCTTATAGGCAAGGCCATTCCCAGGGATGTGAACTGCATTTTCTCGAGACTGTGTCTGGAAGACTAGGTGGTGTGAGGGTTTTACTGCCTTTTAACAATGTGATCTTAAGAGTCGATGAGGGTGAAGTGAGGTGAAAGGACAGCAAAACATCCATGTTCGAGACTGGATTCGAACCCACGACTTCTCGCAACATAGACTGGTGCCTAACCGGCTGTGCTACAAATGCCTGCTGAAAAAAAAGTAGTATTACAATGTTTATGTAATGATTAATTTGCATTCATCTGGATGCAAGATTACCTATCCTTAAAAAGAAACTAGGTTTCTAATTATCACAGTAGAAACTAATATTTTGATTCTTGTGGACTTGAAAATAATGTGAATGAATATATTTACCTAACATTTATGACGAGTTTTGAATATTACAGTGAAATGTATCACACTAAATCCAATGATTCAGTTCCACTCATGTCATTTAGTCGTACTTCATTACTGTACTGTACATGCAAACAAAGTAGGCATGTCCTCTTTTTGTAATAGTTACATGAGTTATTTTACTTGTATCATAGTTTAGTCCTCAACTCGACATTACCGTATGTGAAAACTTAACATATGTAAAAACAGTAATTTTTTGTCTAATGAGGATGCGCACTTGTTACTGCACACATACACGACAGCGAGTTCGTAACTGGCATTGCTATAAACTTGGTATCGTTGTAATCAGGAAGAATGCCACTATTTGCAAAAAAAAATATTTGGTTGAAAGAAACCGGTATTCGTTTTTAGTGCACCTAATGTGTCGATCATTTTCGTCATTAAAAACCTTATTTTCAGCATTTTTTTTAAATACGAAGATGCGTCCTTTCATATTTTTATAACTTTTGGCCATTAGGACGCGACATCTAATCTCAGCGTAAATTATTTCATTTCAGTAAGTCTGATAGTTTTCCTTGGTTGCATGCGCCCGTAATCATGCATATGTTGACTTTGACGTGCCGTTATTTGAATACTACACATGCTAATTTTTTTCTATAAGAGGAAAATACAGTCTTAGTGACGTCTAAAAATCTGACATTTTCGCACGCAAATAAAATTATTAATTTTACACTTGAACAGCCGTAAGCTACGAGGTTACAACATAAGAAAGACAACTTGCAGCATGAGGCTGCAAATTGTAACACAAGTAGAGTTTTCAGGGGTCCAGTCAATCACGGAATCCCGACTTCCTTACAGGCATTTAGACAACCTTCCCATGCAGCAAGGAAACATCTCATTAACATTGCAGCGACATTGCGCATCAAAAAGTGTAATGTACCAGTGACATTGCAAAACACCCCAGCGACATCCCAGCAACGATGTAGCAGGAAACTGTATGTGTCCACTTCTTTTGATGTCACACACCAAAGTCGCTACGTCGTCATACTGCAAACCATGCTGCGACGTCCCACAGCAACCTAGCTGCGATTTGACACTCCAACCTCACTCCAACATCGCAAGGTAATCATGCTGTACAGTATAAATTTACTTAAAGAGCTCAGCATTTAAATATTGCTTAAAATTTAATATAAATTTTAGGTTAACAACAAAAGTGGAATTTAATAACATTATGCAAGGTTGTTACATTCAGTAATGGCTTTGAACCCATCACAAATGTAAACTATGGCCTAACCATAACGTAATTTACAAGTACATCACACATTTCATTTGAACATTGATTGTCATAGTCTGGGCAATTTACTTCCAGCAGGTACTGAAATACAGGTGGATAAATATCGCGCTTATGCCCAGAGGACTGCATGTCGCTACAAAGATTCTCCTTGCACCGTTTCAGCCATATCCTGGATACGAGATGGGATAGCAGCCCATCGCCAACCAGCAACCTGGAGAACCAGGGATGAATGAGGGATGACATGAAATGAGACCCTACAGATAGAACAGCGACGGAATGCAAGGGTAGGGGAAACGCGACTACTCAGAGGAAGTCAGTCAGCTAATTGCAATGTCTGACAAGTTTCCCACATGCAAAAAATCCGTGATCGACCCTGCCAGCAATCGAGTGGTCTGACCACTCAACTGCAACGGCCCGTAGAATACAGGTAGAAAAATAAATAAATGTGCCCACCCGAAACTGTATAATATATTATGTTTGGTAAATTCTTAGGAATGGGAAAATAGCAGTAAAAATAAGAGCAGTACCGTTGATACACCGGGTAGGAAGCAGGTATTATTGATAACAGAAAAAAAATAAGCTAGCTAGCAGAGAGAGCAGAGGGATGGATGATAGGAAGTGGGTATGCCACAAAGATGTGAAGGAATCGCCTTTTGATCATACTGATTAATCCCAGGGTAGGTAGGACAACGACCAAAGGGGCTGGCTACATACCAGTGGCACCCTCCATATATAACCTTCGGAAACCTGTTATGGCCAGTCTCCACGCAACATAGCACACACACACACTTGACTTAATGAGGTGATATCACTGAAGACAGGGTGAGTAACCAATAAAGGAAAAGACAAGGGACTGTTTATGCGATTTACTTACAATTCAATAAAATTACACAACAAATTGAGATTGGAGAAGGCCAGCCAGTAAAGCTGTCCTGGAGCTAAACTCCTCCAACAGGCAATGTGGTGAAAAACCACCAGGTGCAGACAATGAAAAGTATAATTAGGTATTTAAGCCCCTGGACACGACATTGGAAAGGGGTGGGACCCCCCGGGTCAAAACAAAGCAATACAGTACCATAAAAGTTAAAAATACACTGCTGGTGATTTGAAAGGATCAGTACCAAATCAGTAAATGACCCGAGGTGGTCAAACCTCGTACTCCCTACACGTCGCGTACTTAACTAGCTACAATAGTTGCCCGGACACCAAGCTAAGCCCGAGAGGGGTGTTATCATAGCGCAGTAGAAAATATGTCACACACAATAGCACTGTAAAAAAGTTACGAATGTTACAGAAGACAAATCAGCAGTAGAAAATAGTAGAAAAATTATTAAAACATTATTATTTGTGAAAAATGTCTTGGATGGGAAATAAGCACCATAATATATTGATAAAACAGCAGACGAATATGTATTTTGTAGATGGTGAAGACTTGTCGCAAAGAACAATGGAACAATGACATTTAAGGGTGTTGTTCCCGTACTTTTTTTTATACTTGTGCCAAACTCCATTAAACTTCTACGCATCAGATAACATGTTATTTTCCCCCCAAATAAAAAAAATTATACCTCGTAATTTTTTGCATTATCACTCACCAAAATCACAAAACGGCTGTTGCAGGGTAGAGAAAATTAAAAATGTAATCAACTTATGAAGTCAGCATTAGAGTAACTGAAAATCAATGTAAAAATGTATTTTAAGACGTTTTGACAAAAGTTACTTTTGAAAAATTGAGCGACAGCCACAGCTCAAAGTTATGCAGAAATTTAGTCATTTTCATCCATTTTTTTTTTAATTAAAAAATGATTCTTACGCAATCCCAAAGGTGTCTTGAAAGAACTCATCGCAGCAATATGAATTATTTCGTTTCTGCAAGTTGATTACTTTTCTTAGTTATTTTACACTGCAACTGGCAATTTGAAACTATAAAAAGAATGATTCAGCGATAACTATGGGAAATGACGTGTTATCTTATGTATGAACAGTATTTGACACAAATATAAATAATGAATTTTAGGGCACCAATGTCCTCAAAATAAAATAGTAGAAAAATATGCAAATGAAATCTGAAACATTTAAACAACAAAGCACGTGTTACAATTTCACAGTATAAATCTTATTACCAATATTCTTGAAAGTTAACCTATAATTCTATCGCAATGATTTTGCATGACAAATTAATAAAAGATTCCATTATAGTTTATATCAAGCCGTTTAACAAAAATATATCCTATGCTTTGTCGAAGAGAAAATTTTGATAATACAATTTGAATAAATGTTATGGCTCAAAAACAGAATAAACTATAAAATTGTCTGTCACTCCCCCTTTTAAGGCCGAGAAGTGGCAAGTCAATAAATACCACATGATTTCTGTGACGTGGATATTATTGAATAAATACACAGTTATCTCTACACAAAAAAGAGAACACTGACTGTCTGACTGACTGACTGACATATCAAACTGCAGCCCAAACCACAGGACCAAGAATCGTGAAATTTTTGTGTGCGTTCCACTCAGGTCGTAGGCTAGCACTAAGAAGGGTTTATTTTTCGAAATTCGATCTCTAACGGGGGTGAAAAGGGGTGAAATGTATTTCCGAAGAAACGTTGGTAGAGCTCGAACCCGACAGCCTATCATCGTGATTTTTACTTTAACATGACATACATAAAAATGCATTTTAGCCAATTTAAGGATTTTTCGAAATTCTACATTTAAGGGGCGAAAAGACCGTAAAATGTGTTTCCGATTATATCTATCGAACCCTTCGGGATGAATAGTTGGTATTCACTTCAAAATGTTCCTTACGTAAATACCCAAAAAGCCGTTTAAGGATTTCTTTTTTAATTCGACCCCCAAGCAGTAAAAAGGGGCAAAATGTGTATTTTATTAATCGTCTTTATCACTGAAACACAATTGACTATCGTCGCGATTTTTACTTCAATTGGTTACATATACAAATAAGTAACACAGAACTCAAAGACGTTACAAAATTTGATAATAAGAGGGTGAAAATACGTGAAATGTGTTTTCGATAATTCCTCTATATCTAACGAACTAACCGAGATATCGTAGTGCCCTTTGCTTTAGATTGACGCTTATATAAATACCATATATATATATATATTTATTTATTTATTTATTTATTTATTTATTTATTTATTTATTTATTTATATTCCGAATTCGGCCCCAAAGAGGCAAAGAAAGGGTAAAAAGTGTTTTCGATTCACAATCGATATATACCGACCACACTGATTTTTTATATAGCAATGTGATTTTTGTTTAAGATGCATCAACCCATGATACCTAAAAAACTATTTCACAAATTTTAAATTCGCTACCTAAGGAGGTGAAGAAGGGTGAAAAGTGGTGAAATGTGTTTTCATTAATCGTCTATATATCTTGAGCCCAGAGGGCAATTTTCGTGTTTTTCACTTCCACGATACACCATAATGCAATGGTTTTTCGAAATTCACTCCCTTAGGAGGTGAAAAGACTTGTAATGTGTTTTAGATAAATCCTCGATATATATAGAACCCGTCGAGATATGCAGTTAATTTTTGCTTCAGGATGATGAATACTCAATTATAATTGCAAAATAGTTTTTAGATTTTTCGAATTTCGAACTCTCTGTACTGTACAGGGGTCAAAAGTGTTTTTTAGTGAATGATCGATTTTGATTCGACTGAACGAGCTACAGCCGTGGTTTGCACTTCAATTGGATACTTATAAAGTTGACTAATATGTTAAATGAAAATATTTCGAAATTCGACACCCAAACGGGTAAAAAAGCACAAAGTTTGTTTTCCACCAAACCATGATATATATTTAACCAGTAGAGATATTGAGGTGTTGTTTCCGTTAGAGTGATGCTTACATAAATATTATATATATATATAAGTTTTTTACTTTACAAGATAACTTGTTTATTAAGAATAAAACTAAGTTTGTAAACTTTCAAGTCAGGCGATTCGAAGAGAAAGTACGACCAGCGAGAAATAAATTATGCAGGAGTTTCATTCTACAGTTCTATCGAGACGTGGTGCTGTACCTCTACGAGCCCAGAAATTTAATATTTTATTTTTTCAATTAGTTTTCATAGTTAATTTTGACTTTCTGTGCGCAGTTGTTTGTAGCTTTCTATTGTTCGGGAGGTTTTGGAATTAAATTCCTTTAAAGGCTGTGCAAAAGTTCAAGTTTGATATACAAAAACTGTAAGCAAGATGAAATTAGTGCAATTTGGATGAAGTTCAAAAGTGGTGAAAATGGATTACGACGTTCACTATATACCAAAGTTCCTCTAGAGCATGAACCCACATATACCATCTCACTAACCTCAAGGTTAAGGGACTAAATTCATTTATATTTCAGTGAAATATTATCTCACCAAAACTCCGTAATGCGCCTTAACTTCACGTGAAGGTTTTGAAAAACCAATATGTTATTGAAGGCAGCATCACCAATGGTTGTGCTCGGGGGAAATCAGCCTTAATACCACGTAAACTACGTATTTCATTCGATTACCCTCTTGCATTAAAGAGTCTGTAATTACCCCACAATGTTAACTTTACTGTGACTATAAATAAGGCCCAGGCGATGTTGAGGTTAGTGAAAGCGACAAACTTAAAGACTGCTTTTCGTGTGGACAGCTATAGCTATAGCTATAGGCAAAGAAGGTTTCACACTATAGCTACTTATCCTGCTGCAGAGTTAACTCAATCATCAGATTTGTCTGTATAACACTTGATGACTGAACTGCTTATGTGGTGCACAAAGAGGTTTTCCAATTAAAGTAAATATTATCTGCTCTCAGTAATATACGCGAGCAAAGCCGCGGTCGCACTGCTAGTTCCACATATAAAGCAACATACACTAGTGTTGGCGTGTAAGGGCGCGGTCTACCGCAATTTTCATCATCGTACATTTATTTTTTATTTGTACCAGATATTTTTTTTTCTTATTTTAAACACAAAAGTCGACTAAATTTGGCTCCTATGATTTTTTTTTATTTCTCATAGTTTTCGCGTAATGGCTTGTTAAAGTAAAAAAGTACATGTTTCTATTTTAAGGACTATACTAAAACCAACCGACATACCAAACTGAAAAAATTCACAGCGGCTAAAGACATCGCAGGCTACAATGTCACGTACATAAAATCAAAGAATACTTTTTTTTCGTATTTAAATGAAAATGCTGAAATTTAAAACATAAATTTTAAAATTTAAATATGTATTTTTTTCAGTACAAAAAAAATATTTTATTTTGTGGTTTAACATAGCTGAATTCGTAGCCTACGACATCGTTATTCACTGTTTTTTTTTTTCAGTTTGGTTAGTGAGTTAGTTATAGTGTCATCCTTGAAACGGAAACATACAAATTTCGGATTTAACGAGACATTACGCAAAAATTATGAGAGATAAAAAATTTTATAAGAGGAAAATTTAGTCACATTTTGTGTCTAAAACAAGAAAAAACTGTTAGAAATGTAAAAATAAAAACATGGTGAAGAAAATTTGCGGTAGGCACGCCCTTAAGCAGACCCGAACCTAGTCTGTCTGGTGGGTGGCGATGCTGGAGAGAAAGCCACGAGAGTGCTAAATTCCTGGGCATAGTGAGTGACAGGGAGTGAGGGGTAACTTCGGGCACAGACGTTACGTGAAAATGTTCCGGTGAAATAATAAGACTATTGATACACTGACTGAACATAGAAGTGATGGTGCCTGGAGCGGCACAGAACCGACCGCCTCGTAACGCCGCGAACCACCAACTGACGAGCGTGGCCTGCCTGCCACCCCTCGTACCGGAATGTTGAGGGCGGGAAACACACATCAAAACACGATTACACTTAAATACAGAGCAAGGAAGAGCAAAAATACTAGCAATTGACATTATTGACGATTATTATCCCAAAATTAGTCATGGGAATATTTATTATGAAATTCTATAATTTGAACTGTTTCCTGACGAGGCAAATAAACACTAATTAGCTTAACGGGAGTTACGTGTAACAACTAAAACACAAAACAAGCACTAATAAAGCACTATGTACGCTATTAATTTCGTTTTTAATAACTAAATGCAAAAACGTACTTCGCTGCAAGAGTTGGCTACATGGGTGAGTCCACTTCGACCATTTGGTGCAGGGGTGTATCCACCATAGTTGAGGTTAAATATTACAAAATGTATTAAAGATCAAATGCATAAAAACAAGATTATCCCTGGCCTTTAATTAATATCACAATACGGCAGAGTAGCCTTCGCTATTTTTACTTTATGTGGTTAAACTAAAACACTTGGTGTTAATGTAAGTTTGAATTACATGGCTCAGTGACAACGGGGCACTTTGCTACCATTTAATGAGTGTTCCTAGGCATTACGCTTTACATTGACTCTCCACACTACAACAGAGAAGGCGCCATGTGTTCGCGTTATATGGCGTGTTTCAATATGCGGAGGCAGTGTGACCATTACTGCCCGTTCTGTAACAAGAGACATGGTCTGCACTACAGGCTTCATTAGGGAAGAAGATATGGAATGGTCTGTGTCATGTACTTACAATGTTATACACAACTGTGCTTAGCAGCCAGGCAAATCACTTTTTTTTTTTTTTTTTTTTTTTTTTCAGATTTTAGACATTTGTGTAATTTACAGTAGTCAAAAGAATCATTTCGGAACTCAGGAAAATAATAGCATAGAGTGATGTGGTGCACTGTTGAAATACAGGGCAAAGTCAGAAGATTGAAGGTGGAGGTTGGGCAAAGTGAGGTGTGGGTGGAGCTGACTGTAAATAAAGGTAGAAAAGAGTTCTGGGAGACAGTACAGAAAAACCTTCTAGTCTTGACCATTGTTAAAAAAAAGGGGGGAGCTAGGGGTGGCTTAGCTATCTCTAGGAAATTATTAGTCTTCTTTAAAATATCTCTGTTCCTACTATGTATGTAAAGAGCCATGGATATCTCGATGAAAAAATATGCTTAAGCACTCCCTACAATGTGATGTCACCCAATAGCCTGACTGAAAGCAATGTTGCAGGTGATGAATAACACACTCGGGATCACTATTGAGGGAGTTGTAAGTCTCTCCTACACTATGGGACGTAGAAAGCACAATAGATATGCCATGTACACTAAAAAAAGTCCATTGTTAGAAATTTTGGGAAAATGGTCATTTTGTAACTTTAATGTATGTCGGAAAAGTGGGAGGAAAGCACTTAAAAAAACATGTAATTGGATGGTGTTATTTGTAAACAGACCATGTGCCAATTGTAAGTTATGTATAAATAATGTTCTGCTCTGAAATGGTCTTACAAATGTAATTTAAAAATATATCCTTTTGTTATAAATATTAACTTTATAGAATTAAAACACCTTTTGTAAGACTGTTTCAAATCTGAAAAACTTCTAGCACGTTTTACTGATAATTAAAAATTGGCGCTTGGTCTGTTTATTCGTAACACCATCTAATTCACAAGCGGATTTACTCACCACACAGAAATACAAACCCAAACACTGGACTGAGCAGATGGTTAACCAGTTAAGCAGATCTGGAAAACGAGCCTTTATGTTGTAAACTATATCGTTAAGAATTGGCTCGCAGCCAATGGTGACATTTTTAGTGAAGCTAAACCCCTAGGCGTGGTATAGTCGACATTGGTTAGCAACTGGTCAAAGAAAAAATATAAATGTTCCAGTGATTTAAAAAAGATAATTCTACATTAACAGGATGTACCAATTGGATGAAGGGCCGGAGTGCCACGCAATCGTTCTCTGCCTACTTAAGGTCGAATAACAGTGTATCTTCACACAGAATAACTGTCATATGTTTCTCCCACCAACTACTCGGCATGGGTGTTTTATCGGGAATATCCTCTTCATGCATTGCAGTAGAAGGGCTACGGTGATTGGACATGTTTGGGAGGGCCTCACATCGACCAAGAAGCAGAGCTGCAGAAATGCATGTAACGGTTTGTTTCATAATTGTACAAAAATCCTTTCATCAAAAAATCGTTGCTCTGTGCAAGTCCCACCATTATTGTTGGACTTAATATATAAGCCTACTTTAAAGTATATTCTGCAAGTTGGTGAGGTTTACTAGGAAGAGAATGGTGAGTAGAGAGGTATACAGATGGGATGGGTAGTGGTAGGCGCAGAATATATAAGTATCTAGGGGTGGTGGACAGAGTAGTTAAGAAGGGCTTTAGGACTGCTCGGGAGAGTGTTAAGGGGGGTGATGGGAAACACATATTGCACGATGAAATATGCTGCCACGGAGTACGTAGAGGTACAGGAGCTAGAGAAGTGCAGTGAGGTGGTGATGAATAAATGGAAAAGGCAGGGTCAGTCTGGTGAGGAGGAAAGGAACTTTAGGCCTAGAGTGGCGGGGAGGGAAGATGGTGTAACTAGATTCAGTTTCTTGGACGTACTCCATTACAAAATTGAACGACTGTCAAAGAAAAACCAAACAAATAAAAGAAAACCATAAAATAAGCAGAGTATGCTTAGTCAGCAAGATACAAACACAACATGAAATTCAAAGATGGAATCGGGTCAAATACGAACAAGGAACAAACAGATAATAAATGAAAATAATAACAAATAAAATAAAAACCAAATAACATGCGACACAACAATGAGACGAAACAACAAACACAGGAGATATCAGACACGAACAGAAAAATAACAAAAAGACACAACAATTAGACGAGACAAAATGCAACAGATATCAGACATATACAGACAAGACAAACGACACAATGAAGGGACGAACCAAGACACAGTAGTTTTCCAGACAGACAGTGTTACGACGTTTCGGGAACTGGAATCTGTTCCCGTCATCAAGTAGACACACAGGGTTCAGGAACACGAGTGCGACTGATGAGGAGACTCCGCCGTTTCCTCATGTGCCATCCGAGGCGAACATATTCATGGAGAATTTTGAGCAGGAAGTACTTAACAAAAACAATACCCCTCCTAAAATCTGGCTTCGTTACGTAGACGATACTTTCACTATCTGGCAACATGGACCTGTAACCCTGGAGGAAGTTGTGAACTTCCTAAACTCATTGAGGCCATCAATCAAGTTTACATATGAAACAGAAACCCATGGCAGCATTCCTTTTTTGGACGTACTAGTTAGCAGGGAAAACAGCAGTCTGGAAACTAAAGTATACAGGAAACCTACACATACAGGGCAATACCTACATTTTGCTTCCAACCACCCCAAAAGCACAAAAACTGGCATAATTCGCACACTAGCTAAACGAGCTGAGATTATTTGTTCCAACAAGAAATCTGTACTGATAGAACACAACCAAATAAAAAAAGAACTCACAGCCAATGGTTACCCGCCAAACACCATCAAACAGGATATGAAACCTAACAGAACACTTAAGCCCACAGAAACCGAAAAACCAACAGGAACCCTAGTTATTCCGTACGTTAGAGGCCTTTCGGAAAAAAATAAGACGTCTGGGAAACAAATACGGACTTCGAACAGCATTCCGATCCAAATCCACTATCAAAAGTATGGTCACCAGGGTAAAACCAGGCACTGAAAAACTACAAACTCACAACTGTGTATATCAGATACCCTGCGAATGTGGTCATATGTTGGTCATATGTATATTGGAGAAACTGGCAGAGCTCTTTCAACACACATCAAATAACATAAAAACAATTGCAAGAAAGGCGAAATATAAAAATCTAGATTGGCCGAACATGCATGGGAAAATAGCCACAAAATTCTTTGGGAAGACTCTAAACCACTTACACAGGAAATGTCTACCTGATGACGGGAACAGATTCCAGTTCCCGAAACGTCGTAACACTGTCTGTCCCGAAAACTACTGTGTTTTGTTTCGTCTTTTCATTGTGTCGTTTGTCTTGTCTGTATATGTCTGATATCTGTTGCATTTTGTCTCGTCTACTTGTTGTGTTCTTTTATTATTTTTCTGTTCGTGTCTGATATCTCCTGTGTTTGTTGTTTCGTCTCATCGTTGTGTCGCATGTTATTTGGTTTCTATTTTATTTGTTAATATTTTCATTTATTATCTGTTCGTTCCTTGTTCGTATTTGACCCGATTCCATCTTGGAATTTCATGTTGTGTTTGTATCTTGCTGACTAAGCATACTCTGCTTATTTTATGATTTTCTTTTATTTGTTTAGTTTTTCTTTGACAGTCGTTCAATTTTGCAATGGAGTACATCCAAGAAACTGAATCTAGTCATGAACTCCCATTGCACAGTTCTTTCAAAGATCATAGAAGATGGTGTAGTTCGGCCTGCAAACTAAGAGAAAATGTAGCAAAAGTAGAAAATTCAGAAGGTGTGAAGAACGGAGAGGGGTTGACAGTCAGTGCTGGTGACGGAGTGGAATGCACTGCGGGAAGAGTTTGTGGCTGTGAGGGAGGTTGTAAGGTTCAGGAGGGGACTGGAGGATTGGTGCTGTGAGGATGGGGAGTAGTCTGGTCACCACCGGGCTTCAGCCCAATTGCGAGTGTAAAATTTATTATTATTATTATGAATGGGGAGGGATGGACAGGGTTAATTGTTACCTGACCAAGAGAGGGTATAGGGAGAAGGGAAACAACAGCAAGAAGATTGAAAGGGTGTGTAGGAGAATGTAGCAGGGTAGGCTTATAGAGTACAGTATATTGTAGTTTATTACATCCATCAGATATTTTTGTGTACACCTTTGAACGAATATATTGGTTTGTTATTTATTTAGTTTCATTAGGCTCCTCGTATTTCCGGTGCATACCAGAATTGAATGTTTTATAGAGCGAATGATGATTTAAAAGGACTGGAAATTTTAGAAATAGTATTTTAGAGGGCCAGGTAAGAGTAATCTCGCCACTGACCGTTTGCATTTATTTATTAATGGGATAGAAATTTTAAGAAGGACCTGCACTGAAAAAAATGCTTATTAGTCACTGCAAAATATTTTGTTATAATGGACCTTACCAAATTTTTTGTAGTGGTTACAAAAATTTTTTGTAGTCACTGCAAAACTTTATTGGGGACAGCAAAATTTTTTTGTGGTCACTACAAAAAAATTTGGTGAGGTCCATTTTAACAAAATATTTTGCAGTGACTAATAAGCATTTTTTTCAGTGTGGGAGCAGGGGAGTAAGTGATAGGGTCAGATGAACTGGCCACTGGGTGGCCACCGAATTGTAATTGATGTTTTTATTAGTTATCTTGTTCAATTTATCTTCCCCATCCCATATTTGGCTAAATTATGCACGTATGTTATTGCTTTATGCTGTCACCTGTACTTAACTAAGAAACACTGAGTTAATAGTAACATCATCAACCTGTACAATGCAGACTTTCAGCAAAGAAAAGTGAGAAATACGTACTGTGAAAATATTGTAGACTTTAGAAGGTACTTATCTCTATAAGATTGGAGTGGGGTGATTCAGACTGCAACTTCCAATTATAAATTTAATGTTTTCCACACTATTTTTGTTCAGTTTTTTAATCGATGATTTCCAATTAGATTTGTGAACAATACGAGTAGAAATACTAAACAAAAGTGGCTAACAAAAGGCATTAGGACTTCTAGTTATAAAAAGAGAGAATTATTTAGCAAATACTGCTTTAGCAACAGTATCATTGATAAAATTTATTATAGAAATTACTGTACACTACTGAAAAAGTTATTACTCAGGCTAAACTTACGGAAATAGATAAAGAAATATAGTCATCCAAAAATAAAAATAAAACAATCTGGAATGTAATCAAAAGGAATTAAACAAAAAAAACAGATCATGCTAGTAATATACGAACACTAAACGACGGAGACAGTAAAATAGGTGCACCACTAATGGTAGCAAAAAAAATGTAATAAATATTTCGTTTCGGTTGTAGATTCAATTGTGACATAGCAACCTAGTGCTGAGGTGCTAGGTCGATATTTTTATCGAATACAATCTGCAAACTGACCAAACATATAAATTACTATTACCTCACCAAATGAAATAGAATATATCATAAAGGCTCTTAAAACAAAATATTCACATGGTTTTGATGAAGTGAACAGCACAATCCTAAAAAATTTTTGCAGATTTAATTAGCTATCCTCTTTCTGACATTTGTAATTGTATGTTATACACAGGAGAATTTCCTAATAGGTTAAAGATTGCTGTTTGAGACTAAACAGAAACCTTGAAATTCATAATATAATATCACCATCAGAGTTTGGATTTCGCAAACGTCTGTCAACAGTAGATGCAGCGTATCACCCCAATACTAACTTATTACAGTTATTAAATAACAAACGTCATGTACTAGGAATCTTCTGCGATGCCTTTGACTGTGTTAATCATGAAATGCTGGTCCGAAAATTAAAAGTGTGTGGTATTAACGATAAGTTCGCATTATTAATTGAATCATGTCTTGCAGATCGACGGCAAAAAGTTTTAGTAAAAGACTCACTTTCAGGCAATGACAGTGCTTCAAATACTGCAAATATTAAGCATGGGGTTCCTCAGGGCTCAATCCTGGAACCCTTACATTTTTTTAATTTACGTAAATGATCTTCCTTCATACCTGATGCATTAACTTTTTTTTATTTGCGGATGATACGAGCATTATAACCAACTCAAAATCACAAGAGCAACTTGAGAAAACCACAGTTGCAATAATTAATAAATTAACTGAATGGTTCATAGTAAACAGATTGGGTCTAAATTTAGATAAAACCAATTGTGTAAGATTTACTTCAAAGAACAAGGAAAATACCAATGTAAACATTAAATACCATGAAAATTTTATTAAAAATGTAACTTCTGTAAATGTTTTGGGCTTGGGTATCGACTGTACCTAGATTAGATTGGTACTAACATGTTCAACTCATTACTAAGAAACTGAGTGCAGCCTGCTACTCCTTATGGTGTCTGTCCCAGTTAGCCTCAAAAGAAACAATGAAAACAGCTTATTATGCTTACTTTCAGTCTGTGATTTCATACGGAATAATTTTTTAGGGTATTAATCAAACTGTAGTAAGGTGTTCATACTACATAAAAAAGGCAATTAGGACCATGTGTAAGAAGCCAGACAGGGAGTCTTGCAGAATACTAGTTAAAACTGAAGGAATTCTTACTCCAACTGGATTATTTATCTATAAGTTGCTGACATACATTTCTGACAACATTGATGTGTTTGAAATGAATTATGAAGTGCATAGTTACAGAACGAGAAATAATCAAAATATTCACTCTTCTAAAAAGGACCTTCCTTCACAATGACCAAAGTCTTCAACTCCCTACCCAATAACTACAAAGAACTATGCTTTTTCAACAAAAATTTAATTTAAGAGCATAATTAAAAACAATATTCTAAACCTTTCTTTCTACAGTACAGATGAGTACTTCAATCACTGTAACAAATTTGAGTAGATTGATTTAAATTGCTGTATGTACTGATAAGGAAACTTGCAGTTAAATGAAAATGTTAATTGTGTGTAATAAAGGTTATGCATGTGTCTGTTTACTTTACCTTGTACAACACGTTATTTTTTTTATTTTTTTTTAATTTTTTTTTTTTTTTTTTTTTTTTTTTTTTTTTTTTTTTTTTTTTTTTTTTTTTTTTTTTTTTTTTTTTTTTTTTTTTTTTTTTTTTTTTTTTTTTTTTTTTTTTTTTTTTTTTTTAATATTTTGGTATACAACCTCTGTTTCGCTTGTAAGAAACTATAATCTTGACATCCTCCATACACCAATTGTCAATGACGAATTGTAAAGTGTCTATGGAGCAAAAATTAAATAAATAAATTTAAATTACAGGTATACAAAAAGACAATTTGTGATATTAGGCCTTACAGTTTAAGATTTTTTTACAGGAAAAGTAGGTTAACGTTTATTTTGCACGAATAAATAGAGTTGTACAACAGTAAACAGACCAATCCGCTACATTCTGAACATTGCTGTAACTACAGCAGAGACATTGCACACCTCCGACACCATCAAAATACGACGCAGCAAATGATTAAGGAGATGATATGCAATCCTACACAATGCTCACGAACATTACATGAGTGTACTGATTAACATTTAGAGAGCATGTTTACAAATTAAAACTACGAGTGTCCCGCACAAACGCGGAATGTATTTAATCTAACTTTTTTTAATAGTGTGCATGATGCCTGAAAATATTGCTTGTTTCCTGTAGTTTCTTGCTGACATGTTACACGTCGTAATAACTACACGAACTTATATCGAGGAACAGACATTAATTTAACACGAGTCAATATTTCGTCGCCATCACACATCGTTCCGTACCATCAACAAGTTGAATTCTGGGCAATATCTGCATTGCCCGCATACAGAAAAGTCGGGATGAGCTTAACTTTTTCTATACAGTTCGTACGGAAAAAATAAAGCCTTCTGATTGGCTATTCGGTTTCTGGATAGCCCGGATCTGCATGAACCATGGTCGTAGAAGAACAGGTCTGGACACTCGCCTGGAAACTTGACCCCCTTGTTGTTTGGCTGTAGTTCGTCAAGTTACCGAGAATATTGTGTTTTATAGGCGCTTCAGTTAGGGCGGTCAGACTCGAACTCTGTCCACTTCCTTTCCACTAAGATAAACAATTTATCAAAACTTATGTTTTAATCAATTTATGAAATACTTCCTTCGCTCACAAATTTAATAAAAGGCTCCAGCAATCTTTATTTTTTTATAAATTTAACAATGGAAAAAAGTGGGCGGAGTTAGAGTCCAACGGCCCTAACTGAAGCGCCAATAAAACACAACATTCTCGGTAACTTGACGAACTACAGCCAATCAACAAGGGGGTCAAGCAAAATACATTGGTTGGTAGGCGAGCGTCCAGGCCTGTACTTCTACGACTGTGCTGTATACTAAACACAGTACTAAAGGAAGAGAATTCTAAAGATGGAATATGGCCATGATGCTATTATTTAATTAAATATTTACACAGAAATGTTCAAGTACTTACAGAGTTGTACTTGCAGGTAAGAGAACATAAAAAAACAGAGAGATGACACAGTTTTGTCGCGGTTGCGATATTTGGCTGGTCAGGCCAACTTCCTTACGCGACGAATGATAGCACACCGTAGTATGGAGGGCAGCAAGTGATGGTAGGTAACTATTACACCTAGTGGCCAAAGAGTGAACTAGGGTACGATGCAGAATACTTCATTACAACATGCTAAGAGAGGTGAATGACCCACAGTGCAGATACCAAACAAATGGTAGTGGGTTCCAGTCTAAACCCTCAAGATAAATCAGTTGTTGCACATCCAGCCACCAAAAACTTAATTTTGAATCCTGTTGTAACATCAGAGTGGTAAGTGCCTCACCACCTTCAAGACAACAGCGTAGGACTGAGGCGCTTAGAACTAGAACAACACTAATCAAAAAAATCCCCTTTGGCAACTATTATGTTCTCATTATCAACCATCATTTGCTGCCCAAGGAAGTTGGCCAAGACAGTGAAATGCTGCGATCGGGTAAAATATGTCATCCATCTGTTTTTTATGTATATCTTGCCTGAAAGTACAGCCCAGTAAATATTTTAGCATTTCTGTCCAAATGTTTTAGTAATTAGAAAACAACAGTAAGTAAGCTATAAAAAATTGGCTGCATGTTGACCGTAACTATCATTATCACTGAATTGTTTAGGTTACCGTACTAGTTCTGATACATTCTGTAGAGTGAAAGTTTATGCCCGCACCTAATAACCACTGAGCTATTCATGGGCACATCGAACACAACTTAACCTCAACATCAAATGAAGTGGGTGTAGTACGAAGTGTCAAACATTGAACTAGTGTATTCAGTGAACTTAACTGTGAAATTTTCCTGGTATTGAACCACTGATAGTGACGTTCGCAACATAAGTAGAATCTCGCTGCAATATTGATTTTATGTGTTAAAATGAGAATCTAAAATGTATACAACAGGAAAAACAATGGTATGCAAATACTAGGTTTGTTGTTTCAAATATTTTTGAATAAAATGTGAAAAGTTTTGAATTTGAATAGCTATTAGTAAAAAGCTATTTTTGACATTACAAATAAAAAGTATAATCTTGAGCCACTGTTGACATAAAAATTACACTTGCGAAAATCAATATAAATAGGTTTTTATTAAAAAAAAAAAAAAAGGAATACGTAGTAAGAGCACAACTGATTAGTGAATTATTGCTACACTGTTATTGATTTTATAACACCAGTATAAAAAAAAGAGTGCATTAACCTAATGAATCACAATTGAAAGCATGCATGAGACAAATGATGATGATAATATAACGAAAACATCAACTTACAGTTTGGCAACTGCCCAGTGGCAAGCTATATCCCTTTCATCCTATCAATGTAATCTTGCAAATTGTTCCCTCCATCCACCTATCTATATATATATATACATACATATACAGTTATAAGCAAACAATATAATTCTGCCACTCACCTTCATACCCATGTCATTCGTTATTATTTATTATTTAAAAATGTTAGATGTGCACATTTTGTAGCTATGATATTCGGACTTCGAATGTGAATATTTCATGAAAAGCTATTCTAAACTATTCACATTTTCGAATATTCTCACACTCCTTAAAAACACACGAACTCACATATAATGGAGATGTAAGCTCTTAGAATATGTGTCAAACTTTAGAAGTTTAAAAATATTTGCACTTCAGCTATTGATAGTGTCAAGGTCTTCTAGTTACTCTCTCACCAATCTGATGTACTTTAAGAGGAGTCTTCGTCGCGGTCGAATTTCTACATTTAAAGCGTAGGAGTGTAGCGATAAGCGCCAGTGTCCCACGCTTGACGAGAAGCATATCGCCTCTATTTGCAGCGCTCTAAACTGGCGTGCAAAGTTTTAGATGTAATATTTTTCCTATGGGGCTTTAAAGGGTGAACAGAACATTTTATTTTTGAATTGTATGAAGTAAAGACCAACACATGCCTCTCACTTTGCACTTCACGAATTCGTGTAATATTTTCGGAGTTAAGCAGTCTAAAAAACAAGTTTTAACCATTTCGAGAGGCCCGAAAATCATGTTCCTGATAAGTGTGCTGAAGTTTTGATGAAGCATAGTTTCAAGTGTGCGTTCTTTTCGTAGATAAACGTAATATGAATAAATTAGGCAGGTTCGCATGAAAAGGAATACGTGTGACACGCTACAATGCCATCCATGTGCCAATCGAGGATTCCTCTTAAGAAAATTGGGACTGTCACTATTAAGTATGAAAATATATGTTCAAGTACAATAATACACATTTGTTGTTGATAATAAATTATTGCCAATATCAACGAAAAATTAATGATAATGGCTACATACTACATAAATTGATGAGGGAAAAGCAAAATAACATGATTCTCAATACTGTTAACATAGTTAGTACAACTTGTTAGTTTAGATCCATACCCATATTTTGAACACATGTGATGGGTAATCGACATGCAGAAATTGTCTTCTCCCACTTCAGACACATTTTTCTTTTCACTGCTACTCTGCAAGTGACTATGTGTATCACCAAGAGTCCTGAAATAACGATACATGAGCAAAAAAACAGGGACCTTTTACATTCAGAATGGTGCAATACTTATCTACTTTCATTATAATCCTCTTTCTCTAAAAGCCACTTTCTCTTCCAAAATAATGACAGAAAAATAATCAGAGAATTTTGCCTATAACATATCTTACTTAATATTTCCAAGTCCAAATTCGGATTATTTGTCGAGATTGAATCATCTGAGATGTGTATATTGCAGCATATTTAAGTATATCAAAACAAAAAACCGAATCAAGTATTTACGGAAATGTTTTCCATAGCAATTAAATAAATGTTTAAATATGATAATTATGAAGAATAGCTACTCCACCTGTACCGGCCAAACTATTAATTTTCGAGGTATTGTTCACTGATGAAAAATATTTCTGTAGATGTTAGAAGTAGTCTTGTATATAAAGAAAGATGCACTTCAAAATTTTTGTTTTGTTTGGTTATGTTAATTTAGACTTAAGTAATTTTAGGTCAGTTTTAGTTCGTGTATATTACTTTCGTTTTTATGTTAAGTTATTTTACTATCATGTTTTTCGTTAGGTAAGGTAATGTAAGGATTTCTTAAGTAAAGTTACATAACGTAACATTACCTAACTTAACTACGAATTGAAAACCTAATGGTAAAATAACCGAATCTAGCCAAAACGGACATAATCTAACCTTAAACAAACCTAATGAAAAACATAAAATTTCCAAATTATAAAACTACCATTTTCTTTACTTATGACTACCTCTAATGTCTATAGAAACATTTACATCAATAAACTATAAGCTACCTCTAAAATCAATAGTTTGGCTAATAGGGCCTACATGTTGAGTAGCTGTTCTTCAGAATTAGGTCTAACTGTAATTTAATATATTTACACATACACTTATATAAAAAAGTAGAAACACCTATCAAATGCTCATATGTAAAGCCAATTGGCGAAGAAGCCTAAAAAACGCGAGCTAATGAGATCAACAATTTTAAAAGCCCAAATGGCGAACAGTTACATTAAGTCTGGTCAGGATGTACATACTTTGCCTAGAGGGAGGTGGGGAACGTTAAATTGCCACCTAGCTAAGGGAGAATATGGGTGAGAGTAAACCCCAGTGAGAAGGTTCAAGTGGAGTGGAATAGAATGAATTGGTTAGACAGTCTATGCTTGTGAGGTCGGTGAGAGGAATAATGACGCATATAATGCTTCGAAAGTTGGCAGTTACTTTATATGTGAGAATTTAAGCTATGATGACCTGCAGCCTTATAAAAGTCATAAGAGGATATTTTTTGGTACAATATATTTAGCTAAACTTGAATAAGTTGCAAATTGCCCTGTGTAGAAGAAACACTTGTCTGAACACAACAGATTTACTGGGTTAATAAACAACACAAAAAAACAAACTGATAACACAAAATCATGTAAAACACTTTGTGGCAAGGTCATCTTGAAACACTTGGAAATGTGCAGCAAAGACATCTTGAAACATTGTGTCAACATCACCATGCAACGTTGTAGGAACATACCCCTGCAATGTTACAGGAACGTTCCCCTGCAACGATGCAGGAAATTTCCCCTGCAACATTGCAAGAAGGTTCCTAAACAATGTTGCAGTAATGTCTTCACCCAACGTTGCAGCAATGTCTTCACACAACATTACTGCAACGTCCTCACACAATGTTGCAGCAACCTCCCCAAGCAACATTGCAGATTTGTGATATCTGGACATTGTAGCAACATTATGGCAACTTTGTCACAACATAAAGAAACTTTGTGACAACGTTGACAACTTTGGGCGAAACGCTGTAGCAACATTGCCACAATGTCACTGTGCTATATGGGATTGCAGCTACCCAAAACATAATAAAATTTATCTAAACTGCATAAACAAGTCATATAGTAGTTGTAATATGATATTTATTTTATTTTATAGTTGTAGTTAGTGTGTGCAGTCAAACACTGAGATAGGCATCACAGTGGACTGCAGCAATTTATTGAATATTTAATGTTGGCGAGGGTATGAATGTTCTCTGGTGATTCATTAATCAGGCGTAGTTGTAACGGACTCGACAAACAAATACCAAAACGATCAATGTCCCAAAATATTTCTAACGATTCTTGTTTAACCTAAATTACAACATGCATCCGCTGATAATGTTTTGACTATAGACAAAATGGCCGACCAATTTAAAATATACTTCACCTGATACCCTCGGAAATAGCTGCTTCCACCCCTCTATGTTTACTATATTTTTCGTTGAATTCAGCAATTTAAAATGGAAATTACGAGGTAAAATATAAATCTTTATGTAATAAGCAAGTTTCTTGACCATAGTCAAGAATTGTGCTCTTTTACGACCGTGGTTTGCGTGACACGATAGCGCTGCTCCTAGCTTTGCATTAAATTTTCCATAGTACTTCATAATCTAATGTTATTTTATATTCTATGGCTATTATTTAAAACAGAATGGATAAGGTTAAAGAAACTCCGATGCGCGATAATTTGAAGAATGAGAATTGGGATATTTATATCGGTGTTGCAGTAGCTGTATTTGTGGTCCTGTTAACAGTGAGTAAGTATACTATAAATAAAATAATACATTTTTTGTTTGCTTAAATGCCATATGTTTAGAGGTTATTGTTTACCGTAGGAACGTGTGGCGTCGTGTTTGTAGTACACCACTTCGGGAAAGAAATTAACGTCAGTCAGTAAAATTTGTTTGTAATATTTACCAGTTCATATTTACTTAAATCTGAATACAAGTTGAAAGGTTAAGTCCCTGCAACATTGTAATTGTGCGCCTGTAACTGTCGTATCGGCGTCATTCTTTGTATGTATTTATTATTCCGTTTAACTACATTAAGTACATAACAGTACAGTACCATAGAAATTCGTCAAGTTTACAGTAATTAAAACCCTATGTACAAGAAATATATGCAAACCCTCGTTGAATATACAGTATAAGTACACCAGGTGATATACAAGTCCAACTTCAAGGAGAATAATAATTATAAGAATTGAATAATATATAGAAAAGTCACTCCAGCAATTGCAGTAACGCAATATCAATCACTTTGAATAAATAATAATGATAATATAATCATAATGGACATTAATTAGTTTACGAATACACAAAACTGGAAAGATAGTGGCATAGTGAGCCATTTTTCCAACAATTCCAATAGGTACTATCTTACAATCACTTTATACAATATTAAATGAACATAATAGCTTTTCAACGGACTAGGGATAGGGTATTTTTAATGAGTTCACAACGTATACATTTATGTACAATGATATTTTATTCTATAATTTTCATTCTTATAATGAGAAGGCCTTTGACAAGGTTTCCTCGTGGAATATTAACAAAATGGAAAGACTGCTAGTTGATAAGCGGGTGGTTGACTGGATTGAGGACTTTCTCAGGGGACGAAGTCAGAGAGTGAAAGTGGGGAAGGCAACTTCGGAGGAAGGAGAGGTTACATCAGGATTACCGCAGGATAGTGTGTAGAGGCCTATAATGGTGAATCACATGGGACACAGGATTGCAGGTAAAATAAGACTTTTTGCAGATAACTGTGTACTGTATACAGAGATGGGCAGTGGAATCAACTTGCAGGAGGATATTCATAGGTTGTGATCCTGGACAGTGGAGAACAGAATGAAGATTAATGTACGTAAAACCAAGTTGGTGAGGTATACTAGGAAGAGAGTGGTGAATAGAGAGGTATACTGATGGGATAGGCAGGAAACCACGGAACATAAGTATCGTGGAGTCGTGATACAGGCAGATCTAAGGTGGACAGAGTGGGAAAAAGGGCTTTAGGACTGCTCGGGAGAGTGTGTTGAAGGGGGTTAGTAGTGAGGTGAAGGGAAAGGCATATTGTACGATGGTTCATCCAGTATTGGAGTATGCTGCCGCGGAGTGGGATCAATGCGTGGAGGTGCAGGAACTGGGGAAGTTGCAGAGAAGGACACCGAGGTGGGTGATGAATAGATATAAAAGGCAGTGTCAGGCTGGTGATGAGGAAAGGAACTTTAGGTCTAGCGTGATGGTGAAGGAATTGGAATGGAAACCGTTGAGGGACAGGAGGAGAGTGGAAAGGCTGGTCAGGTTTAGTAGGGTGTAGAACGGGGAGGAGGAATGGAAAAATTGACATGTAATTTGACTAAGGTAACTTTTAAGGGTAAAGGTAGCAACAGTGAGAAAATTCAGAGGGTGTGGAGAACGGAGAGGGGTAAACAGTCGATGCTGGTGAGGGAGTGGAATTACATTGCGGGAGTTGTTGGTGATGGTTAGGGGAGTTGAAAGTTTAGGAAGAGACTAGAGGATTGGAACTGTGGGGGTGGGGAGGCTTCTGCTCGCCACTAGGCATTAGCCCAATTGTGAGTATAAAAGTTTTTGTTATTAGGTATATTTATATTGCGATACCAGTTAGAAAATTTCCAAGTGTTGCTGCACTGAAAAGTGAACCTTTTTATCAGACTTCCAAGAAAATATTTTAAAAATAAGAAATTTATTCACAGTGCCTGTTCACTGCCGTACAAAAAGTATTAGGCAGTAGAACAGAGCGCCTTAGTTTCACTCAACAAGATACTATGAATATTATTTGTATCTAATTTAACTCTTTTGCTGTGGAATAAAAAATTTTTAATTTTGCCAAGATAGTGTAAAGAAAGTATAATTTTTTTTTTGTAAATTGTTTATTTTTGGTTATTTTTAAGCGAGAAAACACTGTATCTATGGTTTACAGAGTCATTTAATTTAATGTTCGATTAAAGTCGCATGTCGCAGTTTAGAAATATTTTGTATATTCGACTATTGTCAAATGTCACAGCGAAGGAGTTAAATTATTGATTTATCATTGCAAATTTATGTCTGCATCGAAAGTCGAGTGATAGTAATACACTACACGAAATTCACCTTCGCTTACAGGGGTGCACAAAATGCCCGAACGCGCGAACCTAGGTTCGTGGGAAATATTTAATACCTGGGGAAATTTTTCAACTCTTACTTCACTCATTTTCAACTGCGACATGTTCGTTTTTTAACACAATCATAACGTTACCTAACCTTACGTAAGTTGTAAACAAACATGCAAAGCCTTCTCATAGATTAATACAAGTGATGACCTAAACAATGAACGTAGTTACAATCGATATATCGCGGTATTTACTGGCTTGAGATGTAACGATTTCTGAAGGTGGCGTAGCTGTATCGATTGTGCAACTATCGTAGACCAATGATGGAAGTCATCGCCACTTTGTAATTCTATGCTTGCACGAAATAATTAAACACACGTTTCGTTCGAAATAAAGTAGTCATCACCTGTGTCAATTTACGTTTGCCAAAAGTAAACAGTAAACATACTGCATTATTATTTGGGGTTATTTAATGCAATAAAGAACCATTATTACAGCTTTGTAAATCTGTGTTTGCAAAAAGTAAAAGAATACTGATCTGCAATTTTTTTAGGTTATTTATCTTAATAATATTAAGATGATTTATCTGAGGCTATATACAACAATATATTTTACTTAGCTAATTTTATTTAATTTCCGTCACACAAAATCTTACCTAGCAGTAAGCTAATGCCAAAATGAGTTTTGTAAGCAAGAGAAATGTGCGATGTGCATACTGCGAGTGGGAAGGGAGGCATGATCATCTACAGAGACACACTAGTAGCAGACATAAAAACCAAAGAGCAAGATGTGCTGGACAAGAAAGTTAAGTTTAAGGGGGTTTGGTTTTATTAAAGAAACTGTGAGTGAACCCTCGGCCTCAACATCAAAAGATTCCTATCCACCCCTCAAACAGGCGAAGAAAGATTAATCAGAAAATGTGAGTTCTGGTAGTCTTGAGCTGCAGACTTCAGTACCATTATTAGCTACACAGGGCGTTACTTCTGACACTCCTACAGAAAATAAGGGCCTAGATGAGCAGCTTGTAAATATTTCTTCCATGATTTGTCAGTTTAGTAAAAAGATTGATGACATTCAACATGACATGGTTAACCTGACCAGTCAGATGAATAACACTGCACAAGGTGAGGTAATAGATCAAGTAGGTACACAAGATTGATGAGTCAGAGTTTGAAATTGATGAAGCAAAGATTAAATTGATTAGGATTTGCCAGACACCTGAGCAGATTTGTCGATTGGAACCATGTTTTGAGATTCGCAGTTCAAGTGTTTACTGTTTGCCATGTAGAAATAATTATCAGCAGCTTCCCAAGTCTGTTGGAATAGTAAAATCTTCTAAGTATG
>PNEQ01072950.1:0-15799 GCA_003012365.1 Medauroidea extradentata | reverse complement strand
TCCGAAAGGTGGTTCGCACGGGTCAGCTACATTGTTCAGTTGATTAAATTTTTAGACGTTTGATCGCGGCAGGAGTCCGCGGGAACTTTACTAAAGTGACGTCCTAAAACGGAACGATAGTAGCAATTAAAATATTGTCGAGGTTAAGAGAAATTTTGGATTAGTGCGTTATTTGCGACTGCCGCACTAATACAGTCGATGCCACGTCTCTATCGGACACTGGACGCGACGACAAGTACCTCGCAAGGAACGGCTATTTCAGTTTGGTCATTCGCATAATTAGTACTTTAAGAATCTAATCATTAGTGAGTGACAGGCTGCATAAATTTATATGCCCAATAAAGGAGCTGTTTTATAGGATGAATCGCAGTCAATATAAGGCCGGGTTCACCACTGACGATGTACAACCCTGCAAACGTTGCATCTGAATTTGATTCGAATTGTCAATGTTCCATTCGCAGTAGATGTTGACTTATCGTCACTTCACGTGATCTACAACACAACTTTTACGGTGAATTGTACACCCCTACTATTGACAATAGTTTGGTTTAGGAGTCTGATTACTTTTCTTCCATTTATATTTCATCCTGCATATATTTTAAATTTAATTCTTCACAAGACGCTCTTCAACAGTGTCCACTTTATCCATGAATACCAAACATAGCAATAAACTTTCATCGTAATAATACGTGCTTGAAAGGGCTGCCAACTTTGGAGCCTCAAGCGTGTAGTTTTCAGGTGACCCCTGGGCGCTACAATTTCATAGACCGACGGCGTCTAACCTTTCCTTGTATTTTTTTCCACGGGACAGGCGAGTCCTGTTACCGGAAAGTGGGACATGCCCGACATAACCTTAACGACACAGTCTCCATGTTCTAGCAGCAGTGGCAGGAGTAGCGTAAACACAGTGCGCACGAAAACACGTTAACAGGCGCGGCGGAATGATGATAAATTATTGAGATGTTTAGGGTGAACTTCCCGCTAGCTCGTTTTTTTAAGGGCGCGGTATACCGCTATTTTCATCAACATGTTTTTATTTTTTATTTGTACCAGACAATTTTTTTCTTATTTTAGACACAAAATGTAACTATATTTGGTTCTTATGAAATTTTTTTGTCTGTAGTTTTCGCGTAATAGCTTGTTAAAGTCAAATTTTGCATGTTTCCGTTTTAAGGACTACACTAAAACGAAATGACATACCAAACTGAAAAAATTCACAGTGGATAAAGACATCGCAGGCTACATTGTCACGTCCATAAAACACAGAATTAAAATTTTTTGTATTTAAATAAAAATGCTGAAAAATAAAATACAAATTTGAAAAATTCAATATATTTTTTTAAAGACAAAAATATTTTATTTTGTCAATTAACATAGCTGAATTTGTAGCCTATCGTATCGTTATTCACTGTTTTTTTTTTTTAATTTGGTGAGTTTGTTTTAGTGTCGTCTTTAAAACGGAAAAATGCAGATTTTGGCTTTAACGAGCCATTACGCAAAAACTATCGTCAGGGGTGCAAAAAAATGGAGGGAAGATTTTAATGGCATGCATACTATAAAGTTTTTTTTCGTGGCAAACGGAACGCTTTGAGGTAAATATGAGGTGTGTCTACTGGTGAGGCGCAGAAACGAGGAGCGAGAACACGGGAGATGCCCGAGTAAACCCACGACCAACATGCGAAAATCCGGGGACCGACCCCGCCGGGAATCGAACCCGGATCGCCTCGGCCACTGCGGTCCCTTCAGTATGAACACTGACGCAGTCAGGGGGGGGGGGGGTTTGTAGAGGGTTGCAACCCCCCTCCAGCCCCTAAGAAATAGTAAACAAATTAATATCATAATATATTATACGAATAGATGTATAAATCCTACACACTCAAACAAAAAAAAATTATTAAAATCTATTAACATTTTACCACCTTTAGAAAAAAGTTATTATAAGAAACCTGCTTAAATATCACCATTTTGCACATTAAAAACAGGATACAGTATCCCCACTAGGATTGGAGTTCATTTATTAAATTCCGTGTTAGAAACCCTACTCCCCACGCTATTGCATAAATCGTATACTCCACTGAGTACAAATATAAAACACCGTATTTCTCGGTTGCGAACAGATATCTAACTTGTCGGTACCACGCAGAGGCACCTTGTCATGTTCTCGTGTTATAAACTGGCAGGTAATTTCCTTCATCAGCTCCTTCCCCCAACTCGACTTCTCGCCGTGGAGAGGGATGCGGGCCTCTGACAAGTTAGACGCGAATGAGGAAGAAAAACAAAGGAAATGAAACCATAAATTTAGATATCTGACACAAAAGTCTAGATTCAAGTCATGGATAAAAATTACTGGCAACAGGAGTTCTGGCGCCTGCGTGTAGATTTCCTACATCTTAAAGAGGCCTATGTACCAGGCGCGTGTACGACGCTGTAGAGCGTAACGTATCACCTGTTACTTTTTACTCGAAACTGCTAAAATTATTTCCATTATGTTCATCTACGAAAAGAACAGATTTCAAAATACGATTATATAATTTTAAAAAACTGCAGAGCATGAAATATGAAGGGGAGCATGTATGTTCTGGCTCACTTGGGAGGAAAACCAGCATAACAATGGCCCTAGGGTCAGAGGGTGCAGCTATTTGCCTAGAGGGTCATTAGAAGGACGTGTCCTTGGCTGGGATTGGTAGTTGGAGTCTTTTGGTACGAATAGCACGTAAGTGCCATGAGGGCTATGATTGGCTGAGGGTTTAGGCCCCACTCAGGAGTGGCGGGGGAAGTGAGGGAAAGTGGTATGATTGGATTTCTACCCTTTCTCCTGTACCCTATGCTTGTACAAGCATATTTCTGTCCTGTACTACCCCCTTCCACTCCTGTAGCCTATGCTTGTACTAGCCTATCTCTGTCCTGTACTATACCCCTCCCTCCCAATGTCTTATAACATATCCCTATAGTCTATATCTACCTCCTCCCCTGTACTCCTGCATATCCTTAATATTCTAGCATACACTCTCCCGCTGTAATATCCCTCTAGCCTATATCTGCCTTGCCGAACTGTTTTTACTATTGGACACTAAGCTGCGACCATACACTTTTATTGGTGGAAATACTACAACTAAGTTCAGTGTAGGTCGCAATCTAAGTTTCACATAGGGTACATCCTGTTAGTACATTTTGAAGTACAACAGTCTGAACAGGAGGTTTTTAGCCAAGTTGGAGGACTTAGAAACAACGTTTTTAATGAGTATGTCATCTTGACGTTCAACCTTGCCTGAAGTTTGTTTTCTTTTCGTTAGTTGACACAATGGGTACACATGGAATATTTTCGTAGAAAAAACCGGTTTGCGAATGCACTGCGACGGATTTCAAGTGTGGGATACGTGGCGCCATTAAAGTTTTATAGGAAAAGTGAGTACTACAAAAACAATTCCAGCCAGTTTATGATGTTACCAAAAGAGGCGGTGTGGTTCTCGTCGAGCGAGGCGGTCTGACCTTTATTGCATCACATGCCACAAACGCAGGAATTTACAACCACTACAAAGGCCTCCTGGAAATCCAAGAGTGAGCAAGCTAGGATAGGGATTTACTCGTAAAATTATATTAGGCGGGACTAGGTTGCCTTCAAGATATTGTTTTCAGGGATTAAAAAGAATTTTGCATTAATATGAAAAAATATTGCTGCAGGAGTAAATAACGTGAAAAAAAAATAGGAATATGTGTTTTCGAATGTTTTTTGTTAGTATTAAAATACTTATATGATCATAGTTTTCAGGACATTGAAAAAAAAAACAGTCTAAAAAAAGATTCTGTAACATTGTGGGTCGCACCGAGACGAACACAAAAGTCAGCAATAACATGACAAAATTTCGACAGGCTACTAACCACAATTAAGCAAAAATAACATTTGAATTTGTATCCTTTCGCACTCCTGGATTCAGGGGTAGGCAATACCCTCAATTCATCTAGGAACATGTTAAATTATAAAAATATTTAACATACTGTAACGAGAAAGAATTAGACAGCTCACGCGACTTGCTGTGTTATGCAACCTCTTCCCTTCCTCCTCCCTCCCGAGGTGATACACGGGCTGCCTCCTCGTGCCCCTCTGACACGGCGCACTGGACGATACCGTTACATTCTTGAAGAGCATGCCTCCATCGAAACTTGACCAAACACTTGGAAATGTCGGAGCAGCTAGTATCATCGCCGAGCTGTAAGAATGATCTGGTTGGTGTGCGGTTGGATATAGATACAACCATCAGTTTCTAGACGGACGGGCTAAGTATGTGTGTGGAAGTGGCGGAGACTATGGCGGCGACGCCAAGGAGCGGCGCGGGATCAGCACTTAGCTGTGACAGTGTGGCTAGTGCGTACGGCGGCGGATAAGTTCGGGCGTGTCTGGATGGTGCATTTGCGTGTGTGGGACAGACACACAGGTAAGACTATTACTGTAAATAGTGATAAAATTCTGTAACGAGAAATTTTTAGTGAAGAATGAGTTGAGAACTGGTCTGTGTGAGGGCAGTTATTAACTGTTTACTTTGTGTACGATATAAGGTGTTAGGAGTATTAACTTGGTACATATATGAATTTATTGAAATGAAAATTGTTGACATGTGAGTGCTGGATGTTGTTGTAGGATATTTAATTTCCTTCTTTCATTTAACTTGTCAAGTCCTTGATTCTAACGAACCTCAGTGAACCCAGGACAGTAAACTTTTAATAATACTGTGTTTAGGGAATTTTTCTTTAAAAGAAAACTAAGTTTTATAGTAGTATTTTTGTTTTGCAATTCAGCTACGGGATTTGTAATAGTAAATAACTTCAGGGTCAATTATGTAACTTCGGGATAGAATAGGCTAAAGGTCAACTCTGTATTTAAATGACCTAAACTCACTGAAACGGTTGTAATGTTAACACTTGTAATGTTTGTATTTGTAATATTTTTGTTTTGTTTAGGTAATTCAATTTTTTTCGTAAGGCAATTTATGTTAAGGTAGTTAACTTTAAGGCAAATTTTGTTCGAATGGGCTAAAGATCAACTCTGTATTTAGATGACCTAAACTCACTGAAACGGTTGTAATGTTAATACTTGTAATGTTTGTATTTGTAATATGTTTGACTTGTTTAGGTAATTCAATTTTTTCGTAAGGCAATTTATGTTAAGGTAGTTAACTTTAAGGCAAATTTTGTTAGAATGGGCTAAAGGTCAACTCTGTATTAGATGACATAAACTCACTGAAACTGTTGTAATGTTAATACTTGTAATGTTTGTATTTGTAATATATTTTTGTTTAGGTAATTCAATTTTTTTTCTTTAGGCAATTTATGTTACGGTAGTTAACTTTATGGCAAATTTTGTTCTTTGATTTATTTATTTAATTAAGGAAAATGTTCACTTGATCTTTTTTTTTCTTTCTTTACAAATGTAAATTATCTGATGCAATGTATCACGTATTTGTTGCAAACCGTCCCAGTGCTGAACTATACGTAGGTAAATAAATGAAATAAATAAATAAATTTGAGTGCGAAATTTGATCAGTTCGCAGTAAGCATCTTGGTGTATAAGAACAGTAACGAAATTTTGACGAAATATTCTTATAGAATTTTGGAGCCAGTGAAGTGAAACATTACTTCCACTTTTTCTCGATGGAGTAGTTGTAAGCTAGGCAAGTATGATACACCTGTTACGGTAGTGAGGCATATCGCAGCAGCACCAGTACGATGTTATGATCCGTGCGTACATGCTGCCTGTACTATCCTTACTCAAAATGTTTTCCTTTCCTCATTATCTTGTATTTGTGTGTGTTTATGTCGTTGTGTGTGTGTTGGTGCGTGTGTGTGCGAGCGAGACAAAACAAAGAGGTGAGGTGAGAGGGTATTGCGTTTTTTTAACAACGTGGTCTCAAGAACCGATGAATGAGGTGAACGGCCAACACAACAGCCATTCCCGAGCCAGGATTTGAACCCAGGACCTCTCGCAACTTAGACCGGCGCCTAATCGACTACGCTACGGAGACAGACACAAAACGAAGAAAGGAGAGAGGCATTATGAATATGTGTGTGTATGTGAGGGAATATGCCATGGACTTCCCTTGCACCAATCAAGTAATATTCTCTAACACGAAAATAAACGTGTAATTTGCTTTAATGACATAATCGGAAATCAACCTACATTTTTACAGTGTACGCTTGTGGTAACCAAGGAACATTTTTTTTTGCTCCAGTTCTTGGTAGAGTCACTCCACAGCGGCAGATACATGGAAGCCTGCGTAGTTACACGACGACAATTATTTCCCCGAGACGTAGTGCGAATTCGCAGTTACCTCCCGCCCAACCCGTTTTCCTCCCCATGCCACATCGTCAAGTCAACTTCGCGTGCGCGCTATCAGGCTCCATCTGCTTCCACGGTTTTATCCGTGACGCCTCTATGCTCAGGGTTCGTCGCCTTGCGCCCTGGTTCAGCCGCGTACTCGCAAAATACTACTACTGCGCGAAGACTTACGACGTTGCCTGATGGGAGGGAGTGTAACTGGTGTGAATAAGAAGTTCATGGTTAAGTGGTTTGAGCGTTACTGTTTTTACAATATCGTAAGATGGGGGTAACTTTCGACACGTGGCGTAACCTTAGGACTTCCCAAAAAAATATTTTTGCATGTATGGTAGCTTTGAATAAAGAAATTTAGTTGCGATGAATTTCGAATAATATATACTGACATTAAATTAATATTTACTCAAACTTGACAATTATTGAAAACTAAAAATTGTTTTCCAAAAACACCCCACGTGTTCAAAGTCATCCCCACTTACGGCAGGTTCCTTAAAAAATTGACTGCAACTTACACATGGATGCACGTTGCTTAGATTAGTTTAGTGGATCATGATTAAGTCAGTGTCTAGGAAACAAAATTATCAGTAATCGACCATTGTTCTAAGAACTATGTACTTCGTTCAATAATTTATTTTCTCAGCGTTTGTTGTTTATGCCAGGTTTAAGGCGGGTAATAAATCGGATTTAATCAAGCCTCAAACTCGGTGTGTTCTGACGTCCGAGTTTTACTATACCGTATGGCCGTTTGCTCGTGATTTAAATCCTGGTACGAAGACAAACGTGTTTCACTCCCTAGTATTTTACTGAAATAAAATTGTTTGTAGTTGTTTTATTTTAGTGTTGTGAGAAATCCTCGAGTGATACATTTTTATCCGCTGGAGGCAATAAAAAGGTAAACAGCACGAGCGATATTGGTGTGCGTGTCAACAGTAATATCGCCATTATAAGTAATTAATAAGCATTACGTTTTTCCGTATAAATTTTTATCACGTTTTTATTAACTCGCTTTCTTGTATCTCTGTTTTTTTTTCTGTTTCGTATTAAACTAACATTAAACCACGGTCTATGAAGATAAGGTCTTGTCACTGAGGAATAAAACGATACTCCTTTTTTGTCACAACCCTAGTAGTCTTTTAGTGGAAAATTTGCCTAGTTTTGTCTTTGGCGTAGAAAGTTTTCACAGATTAAAATGTGTTGTTGTTATCGGAGTTGCCTGTATTATAGAATAAAAAATAAAATTCAGATCAAGTATATGCAGTTTTGTATTAGAACACATTTTCAACCATAAAATTTAGTTTTTCAATCTTTTACATGTGGATACACATTGCAACTATTCTAAAATATTGCAGGTTAGGAAAGAATAGATTTTGTTCGAATGTGTTTAGTAAAACAATAGTACATAATATTTTTTTCGTACGACTTATATATAAACAGTTCCACGAACATACAAATGCATTTATGGATACGAAACATATATCTACAATATCAGCTTAACATACTAACATAAATTAATATAAATAATTATAAAAACTGTTACACCGCCAGATGTAAACAAGGCAAACCTTCCACTAAATTACTACTAACGCTTGGCGGCAAAAAGGGAGTCATTTTCTCTTTCTGGAGAGCATACGCAGTGTCAAGACCTATTCCTCTTAGACCGTACATTTAACTAATTTCCCGATGAGTAAATAGACATGAAACTTTAAACATAGCTCAGAACTTAATGACAATGCAGTATTAACTCACTTTATTATCTGTCCGTTCGTCTGTTCAATGCATATTTTTCTTGTTTAAAGTCTATAGCAAAATTTCACACAGAGAAGATTAAAGAGCAGGAAATAACCATTTAAATAATTTAAATAAAAAAAAATACCCACAGGTTTTTAAAACTGGCTAAAAAGTGTAAAATAATTTACTATATAAAAATACTTGTAACATTTAAAACTAAAATTGCCGGGCCCCATACATAGAAAATTTGATGCATGGATAGTTCACCTAAGTCACTAATAATTTTATGGGAAAATGGTAACGAGTCATATACTGAACTAGCAATGCGTGCTTGCATGTTTTGTCGAGACTGTACCACGTGGCTCCAAAGTAGCAGCAATCGCCACAATGTCTATCAAGTAACTAGCATTTTAGTCTGTCCAGCAACTTCTTAGGCCTATATAATTTTTCCGGCGTTCTAGTGATAGATGTTTAATTTCCTTCAAACACATCGCCACACATAAAACGGTGAAAATATCTGCAAATCAGGTGAATTGACTGTAAACCAGGTAACTAGTAAAAAATGACCACTGTAATCAGTGAGAGAGAACTTATTCCTTCAGTGACTTAATTCTCCCATGTTACGGTGATTCCTGCTAATTTACACGAGTTACACAGCTCTGCTTCACTGATTCTAACTTCATTACCCTGATGCATCAGTCGATGGCTATCAAGATTTTCCCGAAGGTAGGTCTTTTAGAATAAATTAAATCTCAATATAAATGTTTGTCCCATGAGACTTGACTTTTGGAAAATGAGTATGAGAGTAGACGTTTGAGATATTGACTCTCTGAGATCAGACTTAGGGACAATATGTATATTTACTTTTTATCCGTAGACAAAGTTTCATAGATCGAAATCACTATTCGGATTTAGTTGACCTTCAAGTGCACCTACGCACGTACATTTAAAAAATATTTAAATGTGTATTTTGAAAACGAGACAAACAATGACTCAGCAATAAATTAAAATAATATTTCTTGCGTATTCGTGGTTTATCTCTTTATGTTGTGATTTATGATAGCTACTGCATTTTACTGAGCACATGCATACGAATAAGCATATTTGTAAGTATGATAAATATTACGCTACACACAGTAGTAAACCACATCTCAAACTTACGGAGAATAATGACTTAAGACGTCTTCTTTTCCACGCATTTAGGGATGCTGAAAACTTAAGGTATTCCCTAATTAATTTCTTGCAACGTCCATGAGTTTATTTTTGTACGATCAAAGCGAAAATATATTTCTGTATAAAGTACAAGCTGTTGCGAAACTATCTTTCAGTACTTCAGGAAAACATTATACTCATATCTGGAGGAAGGGGAAAAAATTTACATATGTTATTAACAGTATGTTTCTTTACTACGGTTTGTAGCCTAACACATGACATGACGTACAATGAATGGACCTCAGAAATGTATTGTTAAAATAGCCACCCACATATCTAGCATGGGAACTCACGTTAATTTCAACAATTATTTGCGCAAATATTTTACAACATTATGTAAAGTCTGTCACAATACAAAGAAAATTTACTGTTCTGGGCTGTTTGGGTTCATTTTTAACAATTAAATTGAATCAACCATCTACAACATTAACAAGTTCTTGGAACTGTCAGATATTACCAAAGTTATAGTAGCAATTGGCTGCGTACTGGTACACTCTATAGTTATGGACGTGCAATATTCACGTGTTTTTTTTTCCCGGGAAACAGACTAGACTGCGAGCTCTCAATTTCTCCCATGACCCACAGTGTCATGTCCAGACGCAGAAATTGCTTCTAATCAATAATTAAAAAATACACGGTTGAGTGGCAAATCTTCTACAAAGCATTTACACACTTAGCTGATATCACATAGAGGCTCGTGGCCAGCGCACTCATAGATCGTGTTCAGGAACATACAAGGCAGTGGAGCTCAGTTTGTCACCAAATAATGATGCAATTTTTGCTCGATTCCACATATGGCACAAGCCGTGCCTATAAGGTGTATTCTGTCTCGTATTACCTACGTCAGTACATTTTGACAGTTCTGAGGTTGGTTTTTGTTTACATCATGTAGCCTACTGTCAGGCAAATTCACAGTACATACTGTGGCATGGACATCTCAGATTAGTTTTCAAGTAAAAATGTCGACTGACGTAGCATAAAACACGTACAACATATAACAAGTAGACTACCCTTTGAAGTGGCGCAGTGGCTAGAGCACTTACTTCCCACCAAGGTGAGCTGGGTTCGATTCCCGATTGGATAAGATCACGACTTTTCGTAAGTGGTTTACGTGTCGAACGCTCTACTAGCCGTTTCCCACGCCCTTCTCATTCCATTGTTAAGGGTTCATGTCATGCCATCCACCGAGGCACACGGGCGTCTTAAGCAGTTTTCTTCACTATGTCTTTATTTTTATATTTGTGTCCCGTCAAAGTCAAAGTTGGCATTTTACGGTTTCAAGGACGCCACTTAAACCAACTAACATGCCTAACTGAAATAATTCACAGTGAACAACGATATGGTAGGCTACAATTTATCGTACATGAAAAAAAATAAAATTTTGTTGATGTATTTACGTAAATTAAAAATTAAAATAAATAAATTTCAATATTTGTTTTACCTTGCTAGACTAGTATTTCTTGTACCTGTGACAATCCGTAGAGGAAGTAAAATGACATTCTTCCTCCGATAGGTAACTAGTCAAAAACTAATAAAAGTAGTGAAGGTGTGACAAATTGGTAACGCTTAAGAAGGTAATACTTGTGCTATGTTAGATTTGAAATTTTAATAAATCTCATTGTATGGAACTTACAGAGAAAATAGAAGAATTCGTAAATGGCAGGTACCTGATCCCCCTGGTCAATGTTTGCGCGACCTAGCACTTCCCTCCCTCTCGACTAAATATCCTAGTTTCAGAAGGCTTTTGTTCCCGCAACAACCTTGGCCCCGATGCCAGCTCTCAGTCACGTGCCGACGTATCTGTGCAGTCAGGGGCGGGCGGCTGGAAAGTGGGCCACGCACCAAGCCAGCTGCGCTCCAAGCCGCAATTTGGCAAGAATGGACGTTTCGTAAGGAACCCCTCCCCCTCTCCCGCGCTCCCTCATACATTTTACCACTTCTTCTCTCTTTCTTTCCCCTCCCGCCGTGCTAACGTAACTTTCCCAATCGTTTTCCCTGCTTTACATCAGCCATGCGCCCGGACACCATCACCAGATCTCTTCCGCTTCCTTTCTCTCGGGAGCAGTGTTGCCAGACTCTCACTTTTATTACTCCTGCTAAGCACCATAGCAAATTGAAGCACCACTAGATGCTCACAAGTCAACAAATATTTCTTAGCAAAATAAATAAATCAAATTCACAAGTTAGGTGAGTATGCTACTGATAAAATAAACTTCCACGATGAAAAGGGATGAAAAAAAAAAACTTGTGCCAACAGCAGGGAGGGGCGAGAGAGGGCGGCCACCTCTTTAAGTGAATCTGAGGGGGCAAATTATATACATCGCCCCCTCCCTTTCTTTCCCCTCATTTACATTTCAGAATGGCATTTGTTTATTTGCAGGGGAAATGAAGACTATCGCACTGTAGGGGCAGCGATGGCCGAATGGCCAGACTATTCTCCCACCAAGGCGATCCGTAGCAACAGGGAGTTTTTTTTGCTCGACTTTGCTTCAGTGTCTTACGTTGCTTCGTGGTTAGCGATTGGATGTTTTAACTCCCAGGGTCTTGGGGTTCTATAAGCAAATCACAGACGTGTGGTGTCGCAGTTGACAGAGATGACGGTATATCGCGAAAATTTGTTGTGCCAACATACTCTTGAAAATAATGTAGTTTCTCGTAACATATATGATTGGGCGATACACGTCTGACACTCCGTAGTTGTCTGCAGACCAATAACAGGCATCGAATACTACAAGAGCGAGATTCTAATTGGTTCGGTCAAATACGGTAACAGCTCTACGTACAAGCGAGAGCCAGTACTCTTATGGTAAGCTGAACGTACGTTAAAACCCAGTAAACAGTCAAGTTTTCCCGCGATAAACCATCATCTCTAGCCATTAACATTGTTATGATTTGCACAGTCAAATGGGAAACGACTCAGCACAAATACACCAAGCAAATACCCGCACGATGGCTGTGCGCGCGTGTGCGTAAGGCACTGAAACAAAGTGATGCAAAATTCTTTTCTCAGAAACTTCCTGTCCCTGGCGATCCGGGTTCGATCCCAGGCGGGGTTTGTCCCCAGTTTTTCGCATGTGAGAATCGTACCGGACAATGCCGTTTGTTGGCGGGTTTTCTCGGGGATATCCCGTTTTTCCCCGCCCCTTCATTCCGGTGCTGTTCCATACTCACATCATGTCACTCCTTACCTTCGCTGAGGACCTCCATGTTAGGTGCTGACCAAAATCTCTCACTCACTAATCACATTGCAAGAATTTCCCTATAGTAATGCGCTTCCTCACTCACAGAATAGTTGGCACGTCCCTGACGAACAAACAAGCAAGCAGGTGGGAAGGCACGTACATGTCGTTCTATACTAAGGCTTGGTCTTTAGTTGATACTGTTTTTGTGATAATTATTACTTAAACTTAAACGAGAGCAGATATAAAAAATCAGACCAGCAGTATTGTTTAAAATGTTTTTTTTTTGCTGTGGTAGCTAATTTTTTTAAACAATAAACCATACGGTTTCGACTAAAATTTCAATTAACCAGAATTTCGTTAATTACATAAAAAAATCAGCCAACATGGAGAAGACGATTTTAAACAAAACTGCCAGACAGATTTTTTATATCTGCTATCGTTTAGACGTAAAAAATTAATATCGCTAAAAAGTAGAAACAAGAAAGCATGGCCTTAAGTGAGTACTGCTGAAGATCATCTCGTCTACTATAATAATTAACAAATATTATTTCTAGTCTGTCTCATGTACGAATTCAACTTTTTTGACGATAGTGCTCACATTTCTTTTTAACAGTTGCTGCCATGTGATAAGCAACGTTTCCTCTGCCACATTCAGCTGGCTATAAAACTGTGCACTACATCAAAATAGAAAGTATGTTCTTGTAGAAATGTGTACATACGATAGTCTTCAAAAATGTCAAAAATGGAATTCTAATGATAAACAGACTACATTAAAAAAAACACTACTGAATTTCTATTTTCAGCCAGTTCATATCCTTCCGCGCATAACGGCTAACAACAGGAAATGTCTAACCTCTCTGGACACGTCACTTGATGTTTGCGCATGTAAGATAAAAATGTGTGGTCGGTAAGAACCTCAGTTTAATAAACTTGTTTATTATTGATATCATATATACAAATAGCCTATGTCTAATTCAGTTGATTTTTATTTCTGTACTGTTGTATTTAAACAGGAAAATACACGGAACTACATTCAGCAGTTCGCCGCCAACCATACAAATTGTAAGGCAACAATGGTGTTGAATTATATGCAGTAACGGTTGGTGATTTTTTTTTTTTTTTCGAACGTTAAATCTGTCGTACTCACTTTACCCCGAACGACCTATATTGAGGTTGCTTTGTTCGTATTAAAAAGTCGTAGGAAAGTATTAAATATCTGAAAGGAACAAAGCAACAACGGTTTTTAAAGCGCTGACTATATCCCGAACTACCTGTAGGCAACACGCAGGCTAGTACGATTTCTAAGTGAGTAGCGTTGTAAGGAGACTGCAAGTCCATAGTACAGACTCTATGGCTGTGTTCCAATTCGTTGCAATGTTCCCTCGTTCACTTGCCCTTGAGTCCTTTCTGTCCCATAATTCCTCACGAGCCCTTGACCCCTTCCATGCGAAGTGTGTATTCGTAGTTTCGGACACCCTTATTCCCTTAAACAACATAACCTATATTGTACGTGTATAAATAAAGCCAACAATTCTGCTATTCAGAAATTATAAAACGTACTTTTCGTGATAGGAATAAAACTGTACACTGTTTTTGAGATAACACATGCGGAATGTTTAATAATTATTTACCTCAAGCTAACTAGATTACTATCTGTATACTGAATCAAACGGCGGGACGATACTCGGCACAATGAAAACTGTTAAAAAATTGTATTTATTGATTTATGTTTATATTATGTTTATACATATTTTTAATTGTGCTTAAATTAACTTTAAAATGTTTTCGATTTTCTTTTTATTTAGGGAATATAAAGCGAACGTGTTAGGGAATATATTTGCGCACATTAGAAAATCATGAAACATTAACTAAACTTTATAGTCGCTTCGCCATTTCACGCAACGTTTCTGCACAGTTATCATGCAATCACACTTTGTAAATAAATATATCTCATTTACAGTTCAAATACTTATCTGTCTCGTCTGCAGCAAAGTGCGTAAGGGGACGTCGCACTTACCCTTAGCTAAAGGGGACATTTACGGGTGCATTCGTACCCTTCGCTCGAATTGGAACAGCACTTGAATGACGTCACATCCGCGATGCATTTTTTAAGGGCACGAAGCCAGCCTGAATTGGAACACGGCCTATGACTGCCAGATATGTATCTACCGCACGCGCTTCTACTAGAGTCAGCTCAGCAGAGGCCGTCGACACCGGCAGTTGGTGCGCACGTTGGCGTCATGAGGTCAGTCGATGTGACGTGGGATCGCTTTCAAAACACAGGCGGTGTCGGCTTCCTCCCACTGGACGACCTCGGCCTATAACCTTGTCCGTTACAAGGCTGCAGCTCGGATTAACATTACCAGTGACTAATGTCGTGTACGAAACTGCCTATTTGAATGTTTATGGTTTAGGAATCGCATAACAGCGCTGGGTGTGAATGTAGTAAAATATTTATTTGCTTGTATTGCTTCGTTGTTTTTTTCTAGTATTCCCAATCATTCTTTTATTGCTTTCAGAAATTTATTTTAAATTGTTTAAAATATCTGCCAGCAGCAAACAATGTATTAAAATGCAATTTTTTTTTAATATATTAGAACTCATTTATTTCAAAACAAATATATATTACTTACAAGCAAAATAACTTTACGATCCTTTATTCCTAGTGGACAATGTTCCATTAAATATTTATAACGTTACTTTCATTTAAATTGCTCAAATTCGTCTTTAAAGGTCTTAGAATTAATTATGTCACCAAATGTTACATTCTACTTGATGACTGAATGCGAGCATCTATTTATGATGAAAAAAAAAAACTGACTAATAACTCATGACAGTTTTACATATTTGTTACTTATTTTGTATGTATTTGTAAAGTATACTATTTAATGTAAGTGATGGCTTTGTACTACTTCGCTAGTTATAAATATATCACGAAGGCGTCCACCTTCCCACCTACCAAATTCAAAACATGGTAACACCTCTACAGACAGCTCTATACAGCAGGCGCTAGATGCCGCGTCTGCGATACGGAAACTAGCAGACGATAAGGTCTAGACTGGCTCATGCGTCAACAACCGTATCGCCTTTATGCGCGGGTCCCGAACACTGCGTGCTGTGTTTCGGTCCTTGGCTTTTTCCTATGGGACTTTAAGGGAAATGGTGCACGCTGAAAATCAGTCATGTGTGGGAATAAGCCGCAAACAGGCCTAAACCGTCCACAAACGCGTACTTGTATGCTATCAGCGCGCAGTTAGATCGTATATAACGCAGGAAGCCGAATATCGGCACTCAGTTGACAGCGAGCCTTTGTAGAGTGAGGATGTACTGCTCTTCGCTGCGCGCTATG
>PNEQ01072948.1:0-15801 GCA_003012365.1 Medauroidea extradentata | reverse complement strand
CTATGTTAAAGTGGAATCTGTCTTATTTTATACAAGCAAAGATATGCATGATTTAACCAATTTACATAGTAAATTATAGTTCTTAATGTTTTTCATCGAGTTTGTTGACAACTTGAAATGCCGTGTGTGATTTACGCGTAATTGTAACAATTTTGAAATCTTCCTATTGACAAGTTTGGGAAGTTGGCAGGTCTGCATCTATGTTCCTGTAACTTGCAAATTGTGACTTTGACATGTCGCTATGGGAAAACTATGAGAGCTAAAAAATTTCTACAAGTGTAAAATGTAGTCACAAGTAACGTCTATAAAACTAACACTATGTCAGGCAAATGTAAAATTATGAATTTTTACCACATGAACACCCTTAAGATCTTAAAACAGTTAGTGCAATCATTTTTCTCGACTTTAAATGTACAAAGGTGGAAATGGTCTCGCCACAATGCCCTTACGGTCTCCTATATCGCCAGAAATAAGTTTAAATTCAGTAAAAAAATTTTTCTTTGGCGTGGGGGAGGAACAAATGAAAAAAAAGTTTGGGCCACTTATGTGGGGAACATGCATGTGTCGGGTATTTAACTAAAAACATTACCATCAATTAGATTTATTGTTATATAACATGTGTACTTAATGCTGAGACTTAAAACAATATCTAATGTCTAATGTGTAAAAAAACCTCGCTGTAATTGTACGGAATTCAGAAGTTTCCAAACAGGATGAGAACGCTCTGTGATTGGTTTGACTTCACTTGGCACAAATTGCTTGGCAGGAAGTAACGTTTCCCTAGTCGAGGCAAGGCCAGTTACGTATTTGGCAGTGTCAGTATTTTAATTTAGGAGTTACAAAGCGACTTGCAGTTACAACACGTTCATGTTGAAGTCTTTAAGCGTATAGTATGGTGGTGAATTATGCTGTTGAGTATACATTTAATTCTTACGTGTAATAATGGTTTGTACCATTTCAGAGCCGTATTTATAGCCTACTTGTTTCTCAGATCTCACCTGAGAGAATATCAAATGAAATGTGATCGTGGCATGAGATTCACACTAAAATATTAGTCATTCTTCGATACCGTACTCAACATGTTAATATTGAGTTTAAAGAATCACTAGCTTATTCACATAAAATTTTACTCTGTAAGAGCCATTTTCGTGTAGCTTCTTACAAGACGCTTCCTGAAGCTGAAAAACTTATTTTTACAGACTGTTCTGTTCGATTGTTTACCTCTCGCTTAGTAAATGTTTCTTATTTTTTAAAATTTTCTGACTTTGGTTCCTTTTCTGAAAACGGGATAATTAAACTAATAAATGTTAAAATGTCTTGACAGGAATGCAAAGGTTCGTTGCTATGTGATTGATCGTAACGCCAAATGTTTACCGTTTTAAAAAGTTATTTTTACTAACTATGAACGTTAACTCAAACTTGAAATTGTTTCTTCTAATTGTATGCATTTGTAATATATATTGATGGGAACTGATTTGCAAACAATATTTGCTAGACATTCCAATATTTAGATACAAAATTGATACAGTTTGTGTTCTGCTACCTACTGTGACTTCTGGAACTCCTTGTGTTCTTCCATGCTGCTGCTATGTACCGGTGTACCTCGGACTATGTAACGCTTGACATAATGCATGAAACGCAAAAATTTTTTGTATTTTCTAAAGTGCTGTGTGCAAGTTAAGCGAGTTAACTTCATATTTTATGTATAAATATTATTCTTTCTTCTGAGGTACTAAAGGATTTATAAAAAGTAACCTGCAGGAGCTAAGTAACTTACATATTCTAGATGGCATGTATAGAATGCTCGATCATCAGAGGTTAGTCAGGTTGTAAACAATCTCGTGCTTGCTATTAGTTCGGTTCACTTTCCAGACACAAAAACTTCACGCAGGACATATTCTTAACGACTAAGAGTTGAAATTTTCTACTTCGTTTTACTTGTATCTTATACATGCTTATAGTTTAAATAGTGCTTAGTGTGTGTTTAGGTCACTCAAATTACATATAATGTACAATAATAATTTAAGTTTATGGAAATATGTATAGAGTCTACCTTCAAAATATTACGTGCAAGTAGGGATGTTCAAAGCTCACATTTCTTACTTTGAAGTAGAATAATAAATTAGTAAATTGTCGAAGTTCAATTTTCAAATATATTATATGATTTATATACATGAGCATACTTTTTACAAAGTTTCTACATACCTAAGAGTTAAAACACTTTTACTATTTTGGCTAAATAAAACAATTACTGTATTAACATGATTAGAAAATCCAGTATACTGTACTTAAAAGAAATTATGATCTTAAAAAAAAATATTGATTTCACTTATTAATGAAAAAAAAAGTGAATGGTATGAATGGTGATACTACTTGTCTAAAAAAGAAAATGTTGGCATTTGCATGCAGAAAAACAGTTTGTCTGGCGCTTCTCGGTGATGGTATTCCCAACAGCAGGAAACATACGCTCACTGTTCACCTGGGTTGCTAGAATAGGCAAATATTTGCAAGCAACCTCAGCTAGTTGCGGAAACCTATCTTGCCCTACATTTTTCCACCAGATGTACGGGTTTTCATGTCTTTTTATTCTGGCTTAATTTAAATATAAAGTCACTTCAGTTTCTGCAGAGACTGTTGACTGATTGGGCAAATCAACAAGTGCATCCCAGAGAGTTGAAGATGAAATTTCAATTTGTGGTTCAGTCGTATGTTCTGTCTCACTAACAAACTTCAGTTTCTTAATTTCCGCAGAGAGAACAGATGCAGCTAGAATTTTTTTTTATAAATAACTGCGAAAGCAGGATCAATAAGTGTTGCTACCTGGTAGACATGGTCTTCTGAATACTTCTGCAAATGTGTTTGTATGCAGTGCAAAATTGGAATAACCATTGAGCAGGTTGAATTGCTGTCACCACTCATTTCTTCAGTTGCTTCTTTGAGAGGCTGAAGAATTTCAACAAGTACATGAACATGCCTCCACTCACTTGCATTTAATGAGCTGATGTGACTGTTGTTTGAGGTGCTGGCTAGTTCGGCATTGATGCATCTCACATTTCTGTAAGGCGTAGTAACATTGCATATTCACAAAACCACCTAGTGTCAACGTACTGGATGACTTCAAGTTGCTGTAAATTCTGCTTTTTTTGCAATGTGTGCAATTGCTTTCTGGCTGTGCTGCTTCGTCTATAATGACCAACTATGCTCTTGCACTTACTCAGCAAAGAAGGTAACCCTTGGACATCTTTTCTTTGCTGCATTTATAGCAAGTTGTAAAGTATGTGCGAAACAAATACGCCCAATAAAATGTTTGGAAACCCCAGACGTGAAATTTGGTCCATTGTCAGTTGCACAGTAAATGGGTATGGTGGAGTCGACAATAGGAATGCCCCAGTCTTCAACTGTTTTTACTATTTCATCACCGAGATTCTGGGCAGTGTGAGATTTATTCATGAGGACCAAATCTAAAGTCAAAGATCTGTTTAAAAATTATTGGTGAGGTAATGGCAGGTCACACTGATGTAACTGTCTGTTGTTTTAGATGTCCAACCATCTGTAGTAATGCTCAAAGATTTGAGAAATGGGAGATCATCTGCGGTTATGGATTTAACTTTATAACTACATTCTTCATACAGTTCAGGAACATAATGTGTGGAAAAAGTACTCATGCTAGGAACCTGGTAGAGTGGAGCTACATTTTGGTTGGACATCAAATTTTTGAAGCCTTACGATTCAACAAAACTATATGGAAGTAGATTGTCCACAAGCAACACAGCAATGCTCTTTGTAATACTTTTGAGCTCTTGGATCAGATGGGGTCAACTTGGCCTTTTTGGCCATCACTTCTTGCAGGAACTGCTGACGGTAAGGCTGAGGCTTTTGACATTTTGGGGGAGCGACAATTTTCTTTTCTTTGGCATCACAGTAGTCTTTCCACATACTTGGATGCATTTTCAAATGGCCAAGTAATGTTGTCGTGGCTGGATCAAAAGAAAAGAATGTTTCTAGTTTACAGTTGTTATATATGTTACAAAAAGAACATTGATTATTTTAAGGATTCATATCCTTCAAAAATATTTTTATTGTATTTTACTATAAAATAAGTACAGATTTTTTGATGTAAAATATGTCAAGGGTTTGATGTAGGCCCTTAAAGTTCAAGATGTGTTGGACAGCCATCCTTTCACCACATAATGATCCAGGATTAAGCTAATTCCGGAACATTATAGGTCTTAATAAAACTGGCATTGTAAATTTTTGTACACCCTAATGTATTTATTGCATGTCTATTGTCTGATAATCAATCTGAAGATAAGGAACTGACATAGATTGGAAGAACACTTTATTGTGACTCACATGTTGGTGTTTTCAAAACTTTTCTGCAAGGTTTGCAGTTACAGGTTTTTTATATCTTCGCTTGTATCGAAGAACAAATAGATAACATTTACTGAAACTGAAACATTTTGTGACATGCTGGTAGTAGATGGTTCATCACTTAAATCATCCTCACAATTGCACTTACTAGCCATTTTGTCAATTTAACAACTGCTGCATGCACACAGAAAGTTAAATATAAAAAAAATGTATCACGTTAACGTAAGCAACTATATCATGGGAACATTACTAATGTAACGTTTTACTCCATTTGAGTCAAAGCACAACAAACCACCACCATTAAGCTTGAGCAGTGATTAACGCAACGTGTTTGTTAAGATGTTATAAGGACTGCCATTCTCTAATTTGAGATTCCCCTTGAACCTATAAAACAAGATTGCACTTTCGTAAAAAAAAATCTCTGCGATACAAAATAAATATTTTAATTAAATAAGTTACGGTAACAGCTCATTATAAACATTTTAGTAAATTATGTTAACATACATCATCATCGTAAGTGTAACATAAAATAAGTTGCCGGAGGTTTGCAAGAACCACTGATGGCAAGTAAAATTAAAAATGGCCACAACGATAAGTGAATATGGCAGCGGCAATGTTGAGCAACATCAGCAGCGTACTTTGCAGTTCGTGTTTTTTTGTTTGTTGTTTGAATTGAGATTTTTATTGTGTACCACTTGTATTATTTGCAAACAAGAGTACTTCCCGGTAAAGTGAAGTCTGTAAGTGGTGTCAGTCAATTATCAACACAGTGCCAGTGTTTGTGATACGTTCGTTTTCTATGTTATGGGAGCGAAAAAAATCACCACTTCTAAGACTACTGCTGTTATAAAATTTCGAGTCGAAGTTTGCAAACTTCGATTCTGCTTCTAGTTTTTCGAAACTTCGAACACCCTTACGTGCAAGTATTGAGGGCAGAAACATAAATTATTGTAGTGATGATTTGCTGTTTCACCGAATAATTTATATCCACTGCTTTCCGAAATTTTTCCTGTTTTCATTCTGGAACAAATAACTTCCCGAGTCTTTTTAAGTACGTATTAGAACACTTATGTACTGTATAAGACGTGACTATCTTTCGTTTTGCGCCAAGTCGAAATTACTTTAAATTTCTGTCATACTTTTCACGATGTGCGTACAACTGCTATGGGCAGTAGGCAGCAAGTGGGCTGGATTTTCGCTGAATGACGTCACAGCGAAGGCCATGTTGAAATCAAGCTTTTTGGCGTGCTTTTTAAATTATGTTACATTTTTCACAGATTGCACTTGAATCAAAGCATAGAATTTGAAAGGAAAATGTGATAATTGCTTAAAAATGCCTGCTGATTTTAATTATTTAAAAAAATTGTGCATGTTCCCCATTGCAGGTGCAGGCTACGTTGGCAAGCTAATTTCATGTAAGAATTCGTACCTATGGTGTAACATGACTACGAAGATTTTCTTTTGCTCTCCTGTAAAATTTGCTGAAATGGACTTAACACAGTTGTAGAAAAGCTAACGATATAGACAAATAACTTAAGGATGTTGGACCCGTAAAAATTCAAAATTTTAAATTTGTGCCAAACACTGTTCACCTTTTACACATCAGATAACATGTCATTTCTCCAAAGAAAAAAAAAATAGGTCCCATAGTTTTAGCATAATCACCTATCAAAGTCAAAAAATGTCAGTTGCGGTGTAGCCAAAATAATAAAAAATAATTAACTTGCAGAAACAAGATAATTCATATTGATACTTAATGATGTGAGCTACTTCAAGACACTTTTGTAAGCACAAAGCGATACAGTTTTTTTTTTTTTTTAAATTGATGAAAATTATTAAAATTTTGCATAACTTTGACTTTTGGCTGCTACTGAAATTTTCTAAACTTAACTTTTGTCAAACATGTCATGAAATGCATTGATACACTGACTTTCAGTTCCTGTAATTTTGATTTCATTAGTTACTTTTTTTTATTTTGGCTACACCGAAATGCCCATTTTGTGACTTTGATGAGTGATTATGCCAAAACTATGGGGCCTAATTTTTTTTTATTTAGAGAAATGACATGTTATCTGATGTGCAAAAGTTGAACAGTGTTTGGCACAAATATAAAAAACTTAAATTTTGCGGGTCCAACATCCTTAATAATTTTATTTCATTTTTAAAACAAATCCCATAGTATTGTAAGTATAGTATATATTTTATCAAAGTCATCATGAAATTGTAATAACTTGTTTAGGGTAAACTATTTAATTTAGCTTTTTTTATATATAATTATGTGATTTGTTCATGTTGTCCTGGGTATATAATTAATTTTATCATATTTTAATGTTTCTCTGCATTGATATTCGTCATATTTCATGTTGGTTGGTTTGCCAAAACATTTCTAAATCAATTAACAAAATATACTGTAATCTGAAGAAGGCTATGGCTGCAGCTTTGGAATTTTGTTATTGCAGGTTTATGAATTTTTCACTTTTAGGCTAATCAACATAAGCTGCAATAAGGAACAAACTTAATGGAAGTTCTGGGTCATTATTGCATATCTTTATAATGGAAAGTGTTTCAGCTTTTACTACTTAATTCAGCATTTGAGAATATTTATAGTGTGTCTCCCATCCTCTTAAAGGATCGTGTTGCATCATATAACTTGAAATTAAACTTTCTTTCTTTTTTTCTTTTGTGAATGAGGTTAGTGGGAACATAACAACCTACTTTTTATCTGAGCTTTTCGAATGAAAGGTTTGGAGAATAGCTGTTGATTCAAAGTGAGAAATGTTTTGCTCAGAAGTTAATCTCTTGTTTTTGTTATCCACAGGCGCTCAACTCCAGTTGCTCCTGTTACTCCACAACCACCTCCAGCACATCAGCAATGCCCACGAGTCTTGTCAATACCATTTGACAAATACCATCTGCCTTCAAAGACAATGGGCCCAACAGTGATTCCAGGAACATCCAGCATTTTGACTCCTATTGATCTCTCTTCAGGATTGCCTAAAATGAACACTCCTGACATTCCTAAAACAAGCAAAGACTTCATAGATGAAGTTCAAGATTTTTCAATGCCATCAAAGAACAAACAGAAAAGCAGCAAACTTGATGATATGCTTGGAAAATTAATGAAGAAAAACAATTGTGTATGTATTAATACTTTATTTAATTCTGTAGCTTGTGTTAGTTCTTTTGTACAGTAGCTTACTTAAAATTTCATTGTTTTGCAGCCAGCTGAGGAACCTGTTGTGGGCAAAGAAAAAAAGCGGCGGAAGTTGGATGAAATTGTTTTGGGTCTGTCTGCTGCGAAAGAACAAAAGTCTTTCTCAGATATCAAGAAGAGTACACCGAACATCACATCCATTAGTCCAAGCGTTACTGTTACTCCCACATCACTTAGCTCAGTGTTGGGATCATCTGCAGCAACAACTACACCATCTTCAAAACCATTCACCATTACTGTAACCTCTGTCCCGTCGCCTGCCCTGCCCAGCTCCTCTCGTAGCAGCCTTGGAGTACTGCCCCCTCTCCCCACACCAAAGGAAAGTTTCTCCTCATTACTAGCTCATGCTGAGCAGCAAAGCCTCCTTTTGAAGAAGCAGCAGCAACTTCCACAGCTTGCACAGTCTCAGAGAAAAACTTACGAATCTATGATAGCTGATCTGAGCAAAGTTGCTGATATCTCTTCAAAAATAAACTCCTACTCACATGAAGCTAAGGTAATTAATTTTCTTTGCATTCAGTACTGCGGATTAATGTACTAGAAATGCATTATTTTGTTTGTTGTTGGCATTCATGATTGTGTTACAGGTAAACAAGTGGCTTGCTGAACAGACCTCTCTCATACCTGAACAACCACTAGCATCAGACTATCTTTCAGCACCAAGACGCAGGAGGCCTAGAGTTGATCCATCATTATTGGATTGGAAAAAGTTGACAGGAGAAGAAAATGTAGCTGTTATAAATAGATTGACTGGAAAGAAGGTTAGTGTTCTGCGATTTGTTTCAATTTTAAGAAAGTCTGAATCGGGAGGGGTGGTGGGAACAGCATGGCTCAGTGTTAAACATAAACCGCATTTCTTATCATGTTCCATTTGAATAATGTGTGTTAACAGTCTTAAGTTTTTACTGGGAACCAAACAATTTGTCGCAACGAACAAGTCATAGGAACCAATGAGGCAGTTTCAAAATGGTGTAGTGCATCCATTGTGTTTTGATTCGGCCTGCGGAAGTCAATAGTTTCTTCATACTTTATAAAAATAGGTTTCTATAAATTCCTGGGACTGTAAACCTGTGAACTTTTTTAAAGTTTGATATGTTTATGTGAATCCTGTCAGAACATGGGACTAACGTATTTTGACAGAAAAATTACCATGTGAAATTTATCCTCGAATTTGTCATCTGGGGCCTATTCCACCAACAGACTTTGCAACTTTTCGCTTTGCACTTTGCACTTTTCATTTGTATTTCTGTTCCATAAAAACAGTAATTTGCAAAGCAAAACATGAAAAGTGAAAAGACTTTGCACTTTTGAGCCCAGTTTTATTCCACAATAATCTCACTTTGCAGAAAGTATTTATGAATATTTGCAAAGTTTTCAGACATTGTGCAAAGATAATTTTCCATTTGCAGTAAAACTATTTATGGTGTATTGTTATTTAATAATTGATTTGAGGTTGTTAAAAGTTTATTACATACGTATAAACTTGGCATGTAAGAATCTTATTTCAAGTAATGTCGTGAAGATAAATGACTATGTAATAGGCGTAATAGTAGCACATACCTTACAAAATTAAAACAATTAAGAATGGTTGGACACTTTTCTGCATTATAGTTACGAATCTGAAGATGAAAACAGGAGACCATCAAGGAAGAATTATAAATAACGAATAAGTGTTGTGATTGACAATAATGTTCAATTTAAATAATGTTTTAGGTTACGTGCACACGGAAATGCACAGCTGCCGCGGCGGTAACACGTGGCCTGCACTGGTGACATCAGTAGTCAGCCACAGTGCACTACTTGGTAACGCTGGTCTGAGGCCAGCCGCACACCAAATGGCATTCCTGTGCGCTGTTGTCGCCAGCCAACCAACACTGACAAATGAATGTGTAGTACGGTACTTAGATCCTAGTTTTATCCGCCCGAGAGTTTTGTGCCCGCGAGACAAATGATCTAAGCACGCAGTATCTAGATCCTCGTTCTCTCCATCCAAGAGTAATATGCTGGCGAGACGTAGGAACTAGGCATGAACTCCAGTTATATTGATCACTTCGCTGTGAGGTAAAAGTGCCTATGCAGACCTGTCAACTTTTATGGATTGTCTGTAATTGTACGGAAATCTCAAGATACAGTATTACGGTTTTACGGACGTATCTAAAAATTTTACAGATTTTCTGTGTGCCTGTGAAATCGCACAATTTCCAACTTCGTGCTACCTTAAGTACCTTGAATATCGTATTTATGGTACGTGTATCGTACTTTGGAAATAATTGTACTACATCTGTAGCCATTGTACCATATTTGTCTCTCGGTTATAACACGAACAGCAGAGTCGAGCCGGTCAGGTCAAATCTTATCATTTCGACAGTCTGTTTTTAAAATGGCATTGGTTGTGGCTCGTCTGTTTTCATGCGTTCGTGGTACGTGATTTTTTGGATTCTGTGAAGCTAATTTGCCTTTCATATTTACTATTTGCACGTACTAATTTAAAAAATGTGGCTCGGGAAAATGTGAAGAGAACAAAATCATAAGAAAGTTTTATCTCGTCGTGTATGTGTAGCCCGGCGACGTTCGGTATGTAAACAATTATTTTGGGCTGTTTAAAAACTTTTAATTAATTGTTTTGACGGTAGATTTGAGGTCAGGTGCTTCCTGTATCAACAGTTGCTTATTTAGCATTCGGAAAACGTAGGAATATAAGTAAAATTTAAGACGTGAAAATATAACCTCGTAGGCAGTGCTGTGTTTACCCAGTGTGTTGTGTTCACACAAGTGTCAGAAAACGCGTAACTGTGCGGTACTGGAAATTGATCAACAGCCAGGTCATATTAAAATGGCGTTCTGTGTGGAAAAATAAAATTATAAACTAATCTAAAACACCTAACCAAGTACATAGATTTGTGTAAATTTTTCAATAAATATTTAGAGTTGTATTTGTATTTTATTCGGATACAACAAAGTACAATAACAATCAGTAGTTTATTTCCCTATTAGTTTTATGTGTGTTGTGATGTAAGCAATGGTGGCAAATAATTTTGTGGTATATTTAAAATATTTGTGTGTTCAGTTTTAATGTAATTAGCTTTGTAGGCCAATGTGATTAATACAATTATTTTTTAATAGCAGTTAATCATACACAGCACTTGATTTAAGTCAAATTTTAAATATTTTGAACTGCTAGGACTTTTTGGAAGTTGGCAGGTCTGCCTATATCATGAATATGACACTCAGATGCTGTGTCAGTTAAATATTATTTTAATCGATGATATGTTGAGGGTTGTGTGATGCACGGCGACAGGCAGTGCAGCCGACCACACGGTTGTATGGCATCAGAGCAGTCCACACAATGAGACAACATAGCTCTGGAGGCAGCAGACACTGCGACCTTGGCTGGTATCTGTTCTCTCCTCCCACGAGTTGTCAGACGACGTCAGCGGAATATGGGAAACAAACGTGTGTTTTTTTATTTTGCCGTTCTGCTGACCATATTCTCTTAGAAGCTGCATTGTTGACTGGTAACTCATGCCTGTGAGCATGAGAGTTGGGGGAGGGAGATGGAAGAGAACAATGATACACTTGCAGGGTGACACAATTCTGGCATCTGCTTGGGATGTGGCTAGCTTTGCGGAGAGAAGGGAAGTGGAGAAATCCTAAAAATAAACCAGCTCTGCCTACTAGGGGGGGGGGTGATGATGCTGTCTGACCAGTTACCTCCTTCATCCTCTCCTTCCCTCATTCATTCCGCTTCTCCCTAGCCGCTGAAAACTCCAGACTCGTGGCACATATGCACGTGTCATACTGTAACTGCTTCTAGCTCACAGTGCCGGAGGAAAGCACAAAATCACGTGATCGTCGTAGCACATACAGTAAAACCCCGCTCGTACGGCACTCGGTTCGTACGAACACTTTGCTCGTACGTACAGATTTCCGCGAACAATAAAAAAATAAAATGGAAAAAATAAAAATTTTAGTAATTGAAAATCAGTTGCAGAGATCTATTAAAACGTCGTTATACGTCGCAATATGTATAAGCAATATAAGTGTAAGAGCTCAACCCTCAAATAATGTGTTTAACAATGAAAACGGCAAAAATTCATTAAGAAACACGGTTGCGCGCGTAAGCCGCAGAGCGCGAAATAGGTCACTGACCTGCCGCCAGCTGTTTCTCAGAGCGGCATCCACTTCTCTCTCGCTCGCTCTACCTCTTTCTTTCTCTCTCTCTCTGGCGACATCTGTGCTGCTCATCATAGCTCATGCCCTGCCCATAGCTGCCGCTGCCAGCCAATGTCTGCACTGGGTGGAAGCGAAAAAATATTGTAACTCCGCCATTTTTCTTCCCTTCTCCCCCCTTGTAAATAAGTCGCTACGGTGCCATTCATCCTGAGGAATTACTTGCTATGCGTACGTTTTTTGATTTTTGCTTTTCTTCGCGGACTGTGATTTTGATTTTGATTACAATGTCGAAGCGGAAAGTGTACACGACAAAATATATTGGTTACATATAATTTCGTAATAGGCCAAATATAATCACGAGCTGTTTATACACACTACAGGTGCACAATCCTTTATCCGAAAGCCTCGGGACTAGCAGTATTTCGGATTTCGGAATAAATTTTGATTACGCCTTGTGCATTCAGGGATTTACGGTTATGGGCAAATATATTTACTAACGGTAAATAAATACAGTGGATTCTCGAACCACCGTTGTTTGATTGACCATCAAAAAAAGAATGCGGGAAAGTAATGAACGACGCTGTCTCGTAAACAAACTATGTACATAACCTCAACTTCCATTTTCGTTGGAAACCAACAGCCGAAATTAGTATTTAAAAACAATGTATTAAATTCATTAAAACATTTCATTTCCTAAAAAAATCAGCTTGTAAAATGAAGAGATTAGCTACAATAATCACACTCTCTAAAATTTTGTAAAGTAACCATACTTTAAAAAACTCTGTTACGAGGCAACATAATATCATATTCATAGAACATACGGAGCAAAGTCATAGATGTTGGGTACATTTTCATAACTGCCAACTTACTTAGGTTTGCATTACAGCCAACTTATGAAAGAAGTAAACACGTAAGAATAAGAAGAACATTGCATGCTGTCTCATTGTAGCCAACCTACAATACTATCGATTGTAACGGATTTCGATTATTTTTCGCTTTTTTATGTTTGCTAAGCGTAGAAAAATGAACTACGCACGCAATCTTTGCTGAATGTACGTTATTTGTTTTGAATGGACAACTAGACGAGCCACTTGACTCAAATTTGTCGGTTGCTGTGTAAACAAAAATTTCACCGCCCGAGCCTCGAAAAAATTTCGGATTTTGGAGATTTTCGGTTTCAAGAATTTCGGATAAAGGATTGTGCACCTGTATTTTGAAGCTAGGCCTACATGCTACGCTGAGGTCGTATATTTTTAAAGTCATTTACAGTTAATTTTACTTGTTTGTGTTTTATGGTCATTATTTTGCTGATAACTGCATTGGAAATTTTCACTAATCTATGTTTTATCACAGGAAGTAAGATAAAATACATTATTTTCTCACAAGAAACATGTAAACGTATGCTGTAGCGTGTTGTTACGAGACGTTGCACTACATGTTTTCGTTCATTTTAACTGACTTTGTAGTCTTCTTTGAAGAAATGAAGTATAATTTCAGTCAGAATATATTATCACGCTACATAAACGTTAACTTATTATATAAAAAAGACGTGAATACAACTTCTGCCCCGTAAAGAGAAATTAACATGCCTTGTTAATAATCGTACGTTTAGAAGTTATTGACGTACATTTCGGGTATTATTTTGTTTAAGTAAACACTGCAAATATTGCCCGCTGTGCGTAAAGTTAATGGTGGCGTTCCGTTCTTGTTTTTTTTCTCTCTCTCTCTCTCTCTCTCTCTCTCTCTCTCTCTCTCTCTCTCTCTCTCTCTCTCTTTCTGTCTCTCTCGCAAATGGAGTATTATTTTACTCTGAATATTTCGGCGTACTAAGATAATATGTGTAAGAACACATGATTTCGGATAAGTCTCCTTAAAACGTGATGGTATCCTCAGAGACTTACAGATTCACATCTGGGCCGTTAGGGGAAAAGGGGGGGTGCTGTCAAACCGAAATTTGGTCCTATCAGTTCATACAGACAACTGGGTTTTACGGACAAATTTTGGGGGACCGTGAGAATCTGTAGAATCGAAGTTCGACTGTAACACAGCCACAGCCTGTCGCACGCTGTGCTATTCCTGCCTTCCATTCTTCTTTTCCTCTGTCTTTGCACGCATCACACATACACACACACATTTGAACTCGAGCGCCACACACAAGCAGACACCAAGGAAGCCTCTAGGTCAGCGCAGCACGGGCAGGCGCGGTAATGGAAACAAAGCCTAGGCTGTACAACTCCACACGGCACAGCATTATTCTTAGATTTTGCAAATGTTACTGACTTCTCTATCAAAATGACTTTGAATTACAAATTAATCTAATTTTGAATTAACCAAACTCCATAGCTTGTAAAATCCTATCCTTACGTTCGGGACCAAGTGATGGCTTTGATTTAGATAACATTTCGAACTAACCGAGTTTGAATTGAGGTTTTACTGTACCTGTTAATACTGTTAGCCTGCTGTACTTAATGTGAAAAATGTGTAATCATGTGTGGACAACTTGTACTCCAGCAAATATGTATAAGGACCTTTTGTGTTGTATTGGTGTTTTAATCATATTCTAAGTGTTGACCAAAAACGTTTCCAGGAGACTTAGGTACCCATACTAAAGCAAATACTTTGAACTTTTAAAAATATGCAGAATTTCAACATTTTGTATCTAATCTTATTTTTCACATAATAAGATATGTTAAAAATAATGGACCTATGCTACAACTTCTCATTAAACTTCTGTAAAGTGAATTTATTGTTTCGTTCATACATTGTACATTGTTGAATGTTATGGGGGGAATTGTCATTCCCTATAATAACACATTATACGTACGGTTTTCAGAGTTGCTGTCCTGACATTTGGGCACAAATGCTTTTTGAAATTAATTATATTGTTGCCAAGAATTAATTTGCACGTTGAAAATGCAGATAAATAATTTTATTGTACGGTATAATGTTTTGTGAATTTTATTTTAACTCCTTTGCTGTGACATTCTACTATAGTCGAATATACAAAATATTTCTAAATTGCAAAATGCGACTTTAGTCGAACATCGAATTAAATGACTCTGTAAACCATAGATACAGTAAACTCTCACAAATCCGGGGGTCTCGGGGATTTGTGACCTTCGGATTTCTGAAAACCATGGATTTTTGAAATATACTGTATTTTCCATAACAAAAATCTGCAAAATTAAAAAAAAAACACGATTCATATACTGTAAGTCCCCGATTTACGTCGCCCTGATAAACGTCGTGGTTTTTAGGAACGTATCCCCCAACGTAAATTGAGGACTTACAGGTATAAGCCAATGCTGTTTGAAATAAAATAATTTATAAAAAACGGCACCTGGAACACGTTTGGCAATACTGGCCGGCCGGCTCTGGGCATTGGCAGCCGGCTGCGAGCCGTCAAGTCGTAAACAACTTGTCATTGTCACAGAGCGGCAGAAACAGCGATTACTATTTGCTTCTCCTCCCGTGTGCCGGCGAAGCAAACTACAGTGCACATAGCAAGACCTTAAATTTTACTTACCGCAACCATTGATTATTCCAAACAAGGCACAATAAAATAAAAATTTAACACTTTATGCACAGATTAATAATATTTATACACTTTTACGCCACATAGCTTGCATACACATTAAACTAAGGAAACACGCAAAAAGTAGAATTTAATTATTTCTAGAGTTACAATTTACAGCACACGAGGTGTAAGCAGTCGGCTCACGATGTTACTGTGTCGATAGTCCCACCACGTGAGTGAGGATGGCTGTTTGATGGCCTGTCTTCTTTTGTGAAGGAAGGTAGAATACAGGATATGGCATTGCATTACCTCCGACACAGGGTAACAGTCTTTTTTGCTTTCTGAAAATTTCATTAGCGTGTCCCAAGCAGCAGCGGCCACACTCCACGTAACATCTGCTTCGTCACTATCGTTATCTTCGTCTCCACTATCTTTTTTTTTTTTTTTTTTTTTTTTTTTTTTTTTTTTTTTTTTTTTTTTTTTTTTTTTTTTATTTTTTTTTTTTTTTCTTTTTTTTTTTTTTTTT
>PNEQ01072947.1:0-15799 GCA_003012365.1 Medauroidea extradentata | reverse complement strand
GTCTCAGTTTGCACACATTTCATGTTTGGCCCACACCTTTCAACTCGTAGTGAAAGATGGTTTCCTGAATAATAAGAGTATTACTGATTTGGTTGCAAAATGTAGGAAGTTAGTGGGTCATTTCAAACACTCTGCAAAAGCATGTAAAGTTTTGAAACGGTGTCAGAGTATGACAAAAGTACCCCTTCATCGTCTAGTGAGGGATGAGCCCACTAGATGGAATTCCACCCTGCACATGTTGCAACGTTTGTTTGAACAGAGACCAGCAATAGTACTAGCTGGTGGAGAGCTCAAGCTGCCAGTTGAGCTTAAGAATGCTGAGTGGACCACAATTGAAAACTGCATACCTATTCTTAAAATATTCGATTCAGCAACATCTGTGGTAAGCAGTGAAAAAGTAATTTCCTCTGACGTGATTCCCCTTGTTCATTTAAGTAGGCATGAACTAGAGAAATGTGCACCACCTGGCTCAGGTCTTCAACGGCTGAGAAATTAATTAATCGCACATCTCAATTTGTGGTACACTGGTGTCGAAGATGAAGACTTGTTTACGTTGCCCACACTCTTAGATTCTCGTTTGAAAGCAGGACCATTCAGGGAAGGAGAAAAGCTGCAGAAGGCCAAGGAAAAGCTTATTAGACAAGCTGAAGCTCATGATACAGTTCCACCAAATTCTACAGTAACTGAAGTTTCTCTGGCTGCTTCTACTTCTACACATAAACCCACAAGTTCTGAAAAAAATGTATCGTGTGTTTGGTCCAGGTATAAGAGTATCTTCAAAGAGCAGGTAGTAGAAAATGATGAAAATAACAGTGCAGAACATGAAGTAGTGTTATATTTATCTGAACCACTTCTCTCATCAAACGTGAACATTTTCAGTTTTTAGAAAAACGACTGTAAATTCCCAAGATTGAAGAAGCTGGCTAAAAAGTACCTTTGCATTCCTCCCGCTACTGTTGCTTCAGAAAGACTGTTCAGCACTGCTGGCAACATATGTGACAAGAAACGAAATAGATTGGACCCTGAACGTCTCAAGATGCTGGTATTCTTGCATAAAAACCTGTGAAGTTTTAAATATTGAATATCCTTATGTTGGTATTATGTCTGACAGAATCATATTTGTTTCAAATCTTTAATTTTAGTGAAATATGATTGCAGTAAATTTAACATTGATAATTATGTTTGTATGCCATGTATTCTTGAAATTTGGTCTGTTTAGTATGTAAGTCACTACTTTTTATATGTGTTTTATCATAAAACTTTTATGACCTAGGGTTAAATCAAAATTGTTTTTGAATAATGTTTGTGGTTACAAATATGGTATGGGTAAATTAAATACTTAACATAACAACAGGCTACAAAATATTTGATTTAACTTGCATAAGCAACTTGCAGTAAAATTTTTTACTTTCACAGTATATTTTATTTGTTTACCATTTTACCTCAAGTTACCGAGTCCCGTTTGAAAGATTCATGTGAGTTTGAGAATTTTACATTTATTATTTTAATTAAAAACACTATTTTAAAGAATAATTAAAATGGAATCAGAATCGAAAACCAAGAACCGAATCAAGGAACCGGAATCGAGAATCGGAACCGTCCCATCACTAGTTACACAGCTTCGTTTGTGGTTCCCAGCCTCTGCCTTGCCTAAAGCCAGTTCCCTTCTCCCACAGCTTGTCCCATCTCCCCCTGCTATCCCACACATGTTACGTGCACCCTTAATATTTCCCGTGTGTCCATCCTCCGCTAGTCATTTCACGTCCTTGTCCGAGGCAGATAGGATGGCATTGTTAGATTACGGCGCGCTGCCCTGATATACGCGCTACCCACCGAACACGCAGCTGAGCTCAGAAGGGAGGGTTACCACCCCTACAACAGGGTGTCCACCAAAAGTGGTATTTCAAATTCCAGTACATTTCCCGTACATTTCCCACATTTCCTTAGAAATTCCAATACAGTGCCTTAAACGTAATACAATGTTAACTTGTAGATGTGGCGAAGGTGTATAAAAGTATTATTTGTCTAGTATTCAATTAAAATACTTTCCTTTACACATATTTGTAAATTGATTGAATTGTTGAAAAGTCCTTTTTTGTTGCATCTGAAGGTTCAGTCTATGTGAACAACACCGAAATGCTTATGAATAGAATTGTGGGAATAATTTATAAAACATGATGGACCAGCACAATATTATATTTATAATGGTTTATACAGTCGTAAATCAGACACATTTCTTGGAAAAAATGTACATGCAATAAAATGTAACAGTTAAATAGGTTATATTACCATCCAGGATTTTTCACTTAGTCCTAACACATTACAACGGTTAGCTAAATTAATTTACCTCTGTTAGCTAAATTTATCTACGTCACATTTTACGAAACAACATACTGTAAATATAAATGATATTCGGTAAAGGACACAAGTGCTGGGATAAATATTACAATTTTTAATTATAACCTAATTACTTTGAATATTTTCATTCGCGTTTCACATCTAGTATTTCCTATTTGTAGGCACAACAATTCTATCCTTTGTATTTTCATTGTTGTTGCTGCCGTTAAATTACTGCTGCATTTTGTCATTCATTCCTGGTTTTATCATATAATGCATGACGAAAATTTTTGCGGTTTTGGAGACATAAATTAAGTCAAATTACACATCACAACTTCTTCGGAGTCGCAACAATATTTGTACTTATTACTTGCAGTCGCAAAAAAATTTTCAATCTTTATTTATAATTATAATGTTAAACAACATAAAAAATTACCAAGTACCATGTGAAAACAGGATAAATAAATGCATTCACTAAACCTAGTTAACATTCGCCCGCCATTTTCTCATCTACTTCGATATACTCGAATCTTGCTTTCGCTGCCCAAAATCGGTTCTGTCGATTCAATTGCAATCGATTCTTGAATCGAAGGCGTTATTTACTACGGAAAACGTTACAATTTTTTTGTAATTTCGCATAGGATGAGACTTCCCTCCTGGCCCGGACGGCGGACGTGAGAGAAAATCAGTAATAATTCTCTTGGAGTATACGAACACGTTCTCAAGAGACTTATCCGAAAGCAGGTGTTCTTACACATATTATCTTAGTACGCCGAAATATTCCAAGTAAATTAATACTCCATTTGTGCATAAAAATTTAACGAGTGAATAAAACGACGAAAAACAAGAACGCAACGTCGCTATTATCTTTACGTGCAGCGGGCAATATTTGCAGTGTTTACTTATGCCACTGGCAAATAAGACGTTTAACAGTGTTTCAGGTTGATAAAGAATAATCATTTTGATAGAATGCTGCAATATAAACAAAATAATACCCGAAATGTACGTCAGTAACTTCTAAATGTAAACAATTATAAACAAGACATGTTGGTTTCTCAATACGTGGCAGAAGTTGTATTCACTTCTTTTTTTTTTTATATTAAGTTAACGTTTGTATTAGTGATGGATCGATTCCGATTACAGAATCGATCGATTCCATCGATTCCACTGGAATCAAAATCGAACAGAATCCCTAATTTTGGAATCGATATGACCGATTCTTAAAAATAAACATCCCTGTTAACATATTTTAGTTTCACATATATCACTGATCGGCTAGTGAGATTGTGTACAAACAGCAAACTATTTGAGGTTTCTGATATTACTGTCGCCGATATAGCGCACGAAAATTCAATTCTAATTCCATTGGTAAACGTCAACTATAAAATAAAAACATTTTCGTTAATGATTGTCGTCACATTTGTTTAGAAAATTACGTTGCATTACATTCAGTATCAAAATAAATACTTATACACCATGCTGGACAGCTACTAACGCCTATACCCCCAAAAATAAAAACTACAACTCATCGCATAATCGTCGCATCGCAACGTTTTGTTTACGTTTCTGGACCAGAGATGTTAACTACGTGCAAATCCAAAGTACGACACTACTAGAACAAAATGGTTGCCGCGAGAATGGATTATAGTTAGTACCAAAATATTCCACTGGAATGAAAATGGAACATCATAGCGCTACTAGTTTCATAGTCCGCCATCTTTAGTGTTTGTCTCATGCGTGGACTTTCCCAACTGAACGTAGCATATCTATGACGTCTCAAAATATTATTGAAGTTTGTAAACACTGCAACGGTAATAAACGGTAGCAAATATGTAATAAAATTGTTCCGTCGTTAATTTTAAATCACTTTTTAAATCACAAATATTTTAAAATGTACGTTGGCAAAGCAGAAAAATATTGATTTTTTAAAGTACGACTCGCAGAAGCCGAAAACGAAAACTTAAAGAGAAATGGAACTTGGAAAACTATTGTATGGGTCTGTTTTTATAACAACCAAAAGTTCCTATTTACCGGTAAATTTTTATTCACAACATTTACTACGTAAGTACTAGTAAATACTGCTGATCTCGAAATGTGTTCCCACCAAATTTGCATATTCAATTACAGTAAGCACAAAATTAGGTTCGCAGACAAAACCATCCTAACCTCCAAGGCTAAGTTAGTTATATAATTTAGTCAAACATCAAACTGCACAGATCTCATTTTTCTAAACATACAAATCTGCCTATATGTGTGTTTTATGTATGTAACCTAGTTCATGTAATTGCATTTCTTTCAAAGGGACTATGAAGGTTTTATGTATAAGAAAATAAAATGAGATAAAAAAACTTAAAAGAAAGCCTTCGAATCGGACACGGAATCGAAGAATCGAATCCCAATTTTAAGAATCGATGTTGGAATCAGAATCGGTGTATTTTAGGAATCGACCCAACACTAGTTTGTATAGTGCGATAATATATTCTGACTTAAATTATACTTCATTTCTTCAAAAAAGATTACAAAGCCAGTTAAAATGTACAAAAACATGTAGCACAACGTCTCTTAACATTACGATACAAGACATGTTTACATGTTTCTTGTGAGAAAATAAACTATTTTATCTTACTTCCTGTGATAAAACATAGATTAGTGAGATTATCCAATACAATTATGAGCAAAATACCGGTAATGTCCGTAAAACACGAACAAGTAAAATTAACGGTAAATGACTACAAAAATATACGGCTGCAGCGTAGCATGTAGGCCTAACTTCAAAATAGTGTGTATAAACGGCTCGTGATTATATTTGGCCTATTACGAAATTATATGTAACCAATATATTTTGACGTGCACACTTTCCACTTCGAAATTGTAATCAAAATCCAAATTGCAGTCCGTGAAGACAAGCAAAAATCGAAAACTTACACATAGCAAGTAATTCCTCAGGACGAATGGTGCCGTTGTGACTTGTTACGCGAGGGGGGAGAAGAGAAGGAAAATGGCGGAGTTACAATATTCTTTTAGCTTGTGACGCCCACCCAGAGACAACATTAGTTGGTATCGGCAGCGATGGGCGGAGCATGAGCTATGATGAGCAGCCAGACGTCGCCAGACAGAGAAAGAGGGAGAGCGAGCGAGAGAGAAGTGGATGCTGCTCTGAGAAACAGCTGGCTGCCGGCCAGTGATCTATCTCGCGCTCTGTGGCTTATGCACGCTACGGTGTTTCTTAATGAATTTTTGCCATTTTCATCGTGAAACACATTACAGTAAAACCCCGTTTGTATGGCACTCGGTTCATACGTACACTTCGCTCGTACGTACAGATACCCGCGAACAATGAAAAAATAAAATGGAATAAATAAAAATTTTAGTAATTGAAAATCAGTCACACAGACATATTAAAACGTTATTATAAGTCGCAATATGCATAAACAAGATAGGTGTAAGAGCTCAGCCCTCAAATAATGTGATTCACTATGAAAACTGCAAAAATTCATTACGAAACACCGTTGTGCGCGTAAGCCGCAGAGCGCGAGATGGGTCACTGACCTGCCGCCAGCTGTTTCTCAGAGCGGCATCCGCTTCTCTCTCGCTTGCTCTACCTCTTTCTCTCTCTCTCTGGCGACGTCTGGCTGCTCATCATAGCTCATGCACCGCCAATTGCTGCCAGCCAATGACTGCACTGGGTGGGCGTCACAAGCGAAAAAAAAATTGTAACTCCGCCTCTTCTCCCCCCTCGCCATCACAAGTCACACCGTCACCATTCTTCCTGAGGAATTACTTGCTATGTTTACGTTTTCGATTTTTTCCTTTCCTTCACCGACAGATTTTGATTTTGATTAAAATTTCGAAGCGGAAAGTGTACACGTCAAAATATATTGGTTACATATAATTTCGTAATAGGCCAAATATAATCACGAGCCGTTTATACACACTATTATGAAGTTAGGCCTACATGCTACGCTGAGGTCGTATATTTTTATAGTCATTTACCGTTAACTTTACTTGGTCGTGTTTTACGGACATTATTTTGCACATAATTGCATTGGATGGTTTCACTAATCCATGTTTTATCACAGGAAGTAATATAAAATACTTTATTTTCTCACATGTGAACGTATGTAGTATCGTACTGTTCAGAGACGTTGCACTACGAGTTTTCTTTCTTTTATTTTAACTGGCTTTGTAATATTTTTGCAGAAATGAATTTAAATTTAAGTCAGAATATATTATCGCACTATACAAACGTTAACTTAATATATAAAAAAGACGTGAATAAAACTTCTGCCCCGTAAAGAGAAACCAACATGCCTTGTTTATAATCATTTACGTTTAGAAGTTATTGACGTACATTTCAGGTATTATTTTGTTTATATTGCAGCATCCTACCAAAATTACTATTTTTTATCAACCTGAAACACTGTTAAACGTCTTATTTGCCAGTGGCGTAAGTAAACACAGCAAATATTGCCCGCTGCACGTAAAGTTAATGGCGACGTTGAGTTCTTGTTTTTCGTTGTTTTATTTACTTGTTTATTTTTTATGCACAAATGGAGTATTGATTTACTCTGAATATTTCGGCATACTAAGATAACATCTGTAAGAACACCTGCTTTCGGATAAGTCTCTTGAAAACGTGATCATATCATTTTGAAACTTCTTACTGATTCTCTCTCACACGCCCGGGCCAAGAGGGAAGGGGGGGGGGGGCTGTCTAGCCGAAATTTGGTCCTATCGGTTCGTACGGACAAATTTTGGGGAGCCGTGAGTGTCTGTAGAATCGGGGTTCGACTGTACTGTATTTGAGGGTTGAGCTCTTACACCTATATTGCTTATACATATTGCGTATTATAACGATGTTTTAATAGATCTCTGCAACTGATTTTCAATTACTAAAATTTTTACTTTTTCCATTTTATTTTTTATTGTTAGCGGAAATCTGTACGTACGAGCGAAGTGTACGTACGAACCGGGTGCCGTACGAGCGGGGTTTTACTGTAATTCATATTTGGTCACACACTAATTAGATATTACTATTTAAACCATTTTTATTAAAATTTCTTAAAATTTTTTCCATAGGAATTTGTTATTTTTTACAGTTCCCAAAAGTCTATTTGTAAAATTGGGAGTCTAGTGTAGAAGAAAAAAGTCTCTGTATGTAGCAGTGATGGTTATGGCGAGTATTGAAAATGTGTGCTGAAAAAAAAAAGAGAGGGAGAGAAAGAAAAGGGAAAGGGAGCAGCGCTGACAATGGCATACCTGCCAACTTTTCAAAACGACCATCTATAAAACTTCTCCAGAATGTTGCAGTTTTACATAAACTGCTTGCGGAAATATTTGTGCCTAGCCATGTTAGTAGCTATGTCTTATAAACTGAACACATATTTCAAAAGTTTACTTGTTTTTAAGGCAGGCCTAGTTATCAAAACCTAAATATGCGAAAACAATTATTTACCAAGTTGTACTTTGAACAATTTCCTGTTCACTTAATACTTTGAAAACCATCATTTTTATGATTCAAAATGTACACTTAGCAGCTTAGAACAACCTGTAAGCAGCACTGTTACGAATATAAATAGTTTAATAACGTTTGATACAAATATCAACTACAGTCAAACCCCTTATTTACAATTTTCAGGGGGACAGAGCGAAAAACGTGTACGTAGCAGGAAAGTGTAAATTAAGGGAAATCTCAAAAAACCCTTTCAGCTAACCTTATTTAGTACTTTTGTTTTCATGTTGCTTAAAAAACTCTCTACAGGTAAAATCTAAGTGATAGTATTCATGCAAGCAAGGCATTTATCACATTTTGTCACATAAAATATGGTACAGTAGAACCCAGACTTAACGAAATGCCATGGGACCCGAAAATGTTTACCCTAAATTGATGTTTCGTTAAATCCCCCCCCCCCACACCCACCCAAAAAAAAGTAACACACTCGGGCATGTTTCACCGAAATTAAAGTATTCTTAAAACAGTATATTGGCTCAAAACAATAACTTAACACATTTTCCGCAATAGGTAAGCCACAGCCAACCATGAAAAAAAAAAAAAATCAACGAAAAAACTTCCAGTGGAACGCTTGGCGAGCGTGCGCATGGTGAGTTAGGCCATCCTTGCCGCGCCATCAACACCAGAAGTGATGACTAACACCGCCGAGCCGTCAATATTTCCGTCTCTCTCCGGCCCGCTCCATCAACTAAATAAAGGAAAATCCCATGAAAAATAGTATCAAAACATTTTTTAATGAAAACCGAATAAAGTTTGCGAGACAACTGTAAAATAATAATTAAATACGCACTGCGGCAGCCATTGTAGCTTGTATGCAGCCGCGCTCATGAAAGAAACTCGTGTTGGACTGCTCGCTAAAAATGCTTTGCACTTCAAGCGTTTTTTTAGCATCGGAGAAACAAATTATTTACATTTACAAATTCATTGTACCGTATTTGCCGGCATATAAGACGACAATTTTTACATATTTTTGACCCTCCAAAATTGCTACTCGTCTTAAATGAGGGTGCAAAAATTTTTGGTAGCCAAAAATCGTTTGAAAGCTAAGCTGTAAGCTGTGGAGTTATATGATGTTTCAAGGAATTGCGTTTTTCGTCACACATGAAAACGAGTGTCCCGTTTATTTTAATAACATTTACAGTACGAAATTTTGATGTCCGTCATTCATAATAAAGGACACTTCCTCACAGCGAAGCGGCGATCGATGCGAGTGCGTGCCGAGATACTTTGTCTCGCCAGCCTACAACTCTCGGGCGGAGAAAACAAGGATCTAGGTCCGCATGCTTTCATCCTTTGTCTCGCAAGCACAAGACTATCGGGCGGAAAAAACGAGGATCTAGGTACCGTACCACACATTCACGTGTCTACCATCTAGTGCTAGGCTGGCAGACAACAGCGCACAGGAATGCGATAACCTTGCAAGCAGCTGTTGTTGCCCGGCGTTGTCATGTAGTGCGCGGCGTGCCTTAGGCCGGCGTTGCCAAGTCTCGCGCAACTGTCGGCAAACGGAGATATCGCCGGCCGCCGCCGTGCGTTTCCTTGGCTCTTGGGCGCGCAGAGATCAGTACTAGCCAATGTTATTCGTTTATGTGTCCACTATGAAGTTTATATGCCGATAATTAATGCATTGAAAATATTTAAACTAAATTTTTAATGTTTCTGACAAAGGAAAAAAATAATATTTTTCTGTCGGGAAATTCAAAATTAGTAATTTACTTTTTTTCAAGATTTTGTACCTTCAAAACCATGACTCGTCTTACATGCAGGGTCGTCCTATATGCCGACAAATACGGTATAAAGTCTGCATAAATAATATTACGTGTTTTTGTTTTATAAACGCGCATGTTTTATCACAGGACGCGAGTGCTGCACACCACTACATTCTATAGGTAATAGAATTAATCCATAGAGCACGCGGCACTGCAGCGAGTTCTAACGGAGATGCAAAGCACTATCTGTAAATTACTACCTGCATTGTCCACCGCCGCGCTGTGGAGATTGGGTACCTAGATGTTCGTTCACTCGCCAGCTGCCAGGATGAGGATCTAAGCCCGCGCTTGTTATGCAACACAGCAGCGCTTGCTCGGCCGCACCCGTTATTTGCGATTACTAAGACAAACGAACGCACGTAAAGAGATCAATGTTGCCAACGTGAATACAGCGATAGATAGTGTTCGAGACAATCAATAGCACTAGCGGCAGCAATTTTCCTGCCGCTATCATGAATTTTTTGTGCCATGAGCGCAGCATTACACGCGATCGCGGTCATTCTCCTATGCTTTGCACGTGATCACCAACCTCGTTGTGCTGTTTCTTCTTTGATTTATTTCCAAACCAGTTTAGATGTCCTTTCTTCGTCATCTATGTCTTCAGATGGCGAAAAACGTAAACAGTGGGAAAAATAAAATTTTGATGATGTGATATACAGAAAATTTAACATTGCACTAAATGGCAGACAAACATGACGTGAAGAAAAAAGGGCAATTTGCGGGAAAACGTAAATAACGGTAACGTAAATACGAGGTTTCACTGTAGTTTTGTTTATTTCATGTGGCATGAAACAGCCCAATACCTAACTGGATTGTGTTTCGAATTATGAAATACTGTAAGGCAATATTTAGCTCTAGTTACAGCGCCGTCAAAGCCTACTTATGAAAATTCATGTTGAATTCTGCGATTTCCATCATGGCCTGTAACTTCAAATACGGTCAAACCTCTTTAATACAAACCTGAAGGGACCAAATATTTGGCTGTTTGTAATAATGAGGTTTGTATTAACAGGTGTTCATTGAAACCTTAAAATGATTCTAAAATTTTGGTCACACTGCTTATATCCACAAATAAAATAGTCTTTTCACCACAATGACTTCCTTTTACTTGAGAACTTGATATTGCATGGCTCAATGCATAAACAAAATTTTTATTAAGCATTTAAGTAATTATTTCATTTCTTGTCCCACTCCAATGGGAATAAAAATCTGTTTATATTAATGAGAACTTTGTATTAACAGGGTTTGTATTAACGAGGTTTCACTGTAGTAGTTACAGTTAGGTGCTTCATACAGTCTTCCACAAATGACAAACGCTGCACAAAAATTACGCTAGCAGTACTAATGAACAGTTCCTTATATATAAAACTAATGTTACTGTATGTATGAATCAATAACAGAAAAGGATATTTTTTCCAAGTTCATAACGGTATAAACACGCACGCAATGCATCTTTTCCAATTTCAAAATTTCATTGGATCACATTGTAGTTATACGTCATATTCATTACAACAGCAGAAAATATTTTTAGTTTTATAAAAAATACAGCTTCCAAGCATACAGAGAAGCCCTTAATTGGACAATTAACACACTTGTTGCTTAAAAATGCTTAACGACATGCACATCACAATCTTGTAACAGCCCATACAAGAAAACCACAGATTGGCTGTTAGCAATAAAATACGCCAATAAGAAACTGGGAACAGAACATATACCAAATTTTGTTATTACAGTAGAACCCTGATTTTACGACCACGGATTTTACGACAGCGATTTTACGACGATTTTCTCAGACACAGTCAAACTTAACATTTAAAGAAAATAAGGGTACTGCAATTAAATATAAATGTTATACGTATATTTTAACATTTAAAACTTGTTTGTTTTGTGTGTTTGTGACGATTATAAAGAAATTTGAGCAAAAACTGACTTTGTACTTGAATTTTTCTTACATTTAAGGGTTGGTCTACATAATTTTGAGAGAACATTGATTTTGAGTCAATTTTTTTGGGAACCATAGACCTTTGTAAAAACGGGGTTCTACTGTAGTTCCTACAGTGTCCATTGTGACCAACTGCTAGATGTACAGTAAAACCTAATTTTACGAGTGTTTATGCCCAATAGCAGAGAGAACCACACTGTAAAACTCGTTTCATGTTGGTACGCATGCATAAAAAATATTTGTCAACTATTCATTTGTAAATAATGACAGAAATGTACACATTTAAATGTTGAACATCCCGAAATTCACAAAATTTTGTTGTCAGAGTAAGTCCATTAAATGTATGTACTGTACTTACATTTTATGGACAATCCATAGAAGTTGACAGGTATGGAATAGTACTAAAAACTGAAGAATTAAGGGGTTGGAAAATTACTTTTTCCGTCACAAGCGGTGCCAGCAGTCTTCCTTCAGGTGACCTATACAGCACTGTAAAAACCGCAACTGACACTGATACTCGTGATGGGAGGGAGCGTGTGAGTGTAAAGTGTGTGTGTGCGTGCGTGTAAAACTTACAAAACGCAGAGAGCAGTTTATATTAAAGTATTCATTTTTGGAAAATTACTCAGAAAAAAAAAACCAAAATTAAACAAATATTATAAATATTTTTAACACCATTTCTGAAAACAATAACATAGATACTTACCCTGGCGAAGAAGAGGAGGTGTTCCAGAACAGTGAGATCAGGAAACAGCAGGTTGTGCTGGGGACAGAGCCCCAAACTAGAACGTACGCGCTCTAGATGGTGTACCACACTGTGGCCATTCACCAGCACAGTGCCGCTACTTGGTGAGAAGAGGCCTGCAAACAATAATTATACACTTCCAAATCCTTTCATGGAATGACACAAACTGCCATCAACATCTATTGTTCCTATTTTCACCAACATGTAACCCCAACATCAAACCAGTAACATTTATAAATTCTTACACTGAAAGACTTCGTGCCCATGCAACACACCAGAAAAAAAAACAGTAATCAGGATGCTCAGGTGCATAATAGCAATACAGTATATCACTGGGCTATAGAAAATCTGTAACACAGCATTAAACTAAATACAAGACTATGTTTTATTCCAGTTTTTAATCCCCCCAAACTGGAAATTGTTTTATTTTCGAGACTTATGACTAATTGTGTGTCTTGATTACAAAGTAATTTGTTTGAAATTTCACATCAGTAGTGATACAATATATAAAATACATATAAGAACTAGGGGTGTGCGAAGCTTCGCATAGTCGAAGTCGAATCTAAGATTTTTGTTCCTTCGACTTCATCTTCGACCAATAAAAATCTTCGAGTTGAAAGTCGGTCGAAGATAACCACAATTCGCATCAAAACAGACAAAATTATTTGTGTGGAGCAGGTAATTATCCATTTATTTGTAATTGTAATATTCTGTATAACTTTCAAAACTCAAATTCATGGCACAGTGGTGAATTAATTATTTTGTTTAGGCTACATTCGGCGGCACAGTTTCACTTAAGCCAGAGACACAATACAAAACAACGCCGGCGCAACGAAAACAATATCTGTGGCCAGTAAATCAGTAAGTACAGTAAAGTACCATTTATCCAGACTTCCAAACACCGGAATATTCTAAATAACAGAAATATTAGAAATATTTCCCTACACACCTTACGCATCAAACATTTTTTTTTAGCTCAATACCACTGTAATTTCTGCTATCCCGTGAATATATATTACGTAAACAACACAGAACTACGATTCATAGAAAACTGCATGCAGGTAGTACTGCAAACTTTAGAGTAAAATCAGCATTAAAGTGGTCCAGATCACGGTCTTAGAATTATGGTCGTGGTCCCGAACACAAATGAGAAAGTCTTAACGGAGTGTGGTGCCTTCATGTTGCTAATTCATCTATGGTGTTGCCAACAATGTTATTGTTTACGTTTCCCGTTCTATATTACGGTGGTGATTTATTATAACTTTAATCTTAAACCGTAAAGACTGCAGATTCATTTAAATCAGAATTGTCATTTTCGGTAATTTTAGTTTTGTCATCGGCTATAATGAACAAAGAAATTAACCTCTTGTACAAAGTGGAAATTTGTGGTTGTAAATATGGCTTCTTCTAGCGGTTGGAAGGGAGTAGGCCTAAAATGTTACGTCTCGTAGGCAGGTGTTCATGTTACATTAAATTAAAGTTGGTTTTGTTCAGATACGTTGACATTTAAGTATTCCGTAACATAATTTCAAGTTACGGAGGTTATAATCTCACTAAAAAAAATCCTCGTTTATCTTATGCACCCCTTGTTTTAAACCCAAAAAATCATTAGAAAAAAATTTGTAAGGCTACATGAGTAAATACGGTATATTTAAATATATTTTTCATTAACAATTGTTTGTGATAAATTTTTTTTCTTTGCTGTCTGATGTGAAAAAAATTAAATTCTTCGACTTCGACTTTCCTTCGCACAATTCAAGATTCGATTCGACTTCGCTTCACATTTAAAAACATACCTTCGCACATGCCTAATAAGAACAACATGGAAAATAAAATTTTTCAAACTTCAATGTAGCCAATGCATATTGAACGCTCATTCCAGGTTATTGTATGTACAGCGAAACCCCTTATTTACACTATTTCAAGGGGACAGGGCGAAAAAGTGTAAACAGCGGGAAAGTGTAAATTACGGGAAATCTCAAAAAACCCATTCAGCTTACCTTACATAGTACTTTTGTTTTCTTGTTGCTTAAAAAACTCTCTACACGTAAAATTGAAGTGATAGTATTGATGAAAGCAATGCCTTTATCATATTTTGTCACATAAAATTTGGGACAGTGTTAGTTACCAACATCAAAATTGAATATACTGATATGGGAAGATTTATGGCACATGCACATACCAAGAGATCATCTTAAAATGTTAGATCTGATTAATTTTTTTTATTGTTTGTTTAATACTGTTCCGCATTTTACCGTTTTTTGCAAATGCTATCACGAATTTAGACAAAAACAGTACGCATTTGAATGGAAATGTGAAGTTCTTTATTCAGATCAACACAGGTTTCCACGAACTCGTCACACTTCTCCATTATTACAGTAGATATTTCGGTTTTACGGAAAATGTCCGATATTTTTTCGATTACATTACTGTTTCATAACCATTTAAAACACGCTGCACTAAAATAGAAATGATTTAAAACACAACAGTATACAGTCAAACCTTAATACAAACCTTGGCCCTCAAAAATTGCTACTCTTATTATATGAGGGTACAAAAATTTTTGGTAGCCAAAAATCGTTTGAAAGCTAAGCTGTAAGCTGTGGAGTTGTATGATATTTCAAGGAGTTGCATTTTTCGTCACAAATGAAAACGAGTGCCCCGTTTAATTTAATATAAATTACGGTACGAAATTTTGATGAGCGTCATTCATAATAAAGGACACTTTCCTCACAGCGAAACGGCGATCGATGCGAGTGCGTGCAGAGATACTTTGTCTCGCCAGCCTACAATTCTCGGGCGGAGAAAACGAGGATCTAGGTCCGGATGCTTACATCCTTTGTCTCGCAAGCACAAGACTCTCGGGCGGAAAAAACGAGGATCTAGGTACCATAACACACATCCATGTGTCTACTGTCTAGTGCTAGCCAACAGCGCACAGGAATGCAATGACCTTGCAAGCAGCTGTTGTTACCCGGCGTTGCCATGTAGTGCGCGGCGTGCCTCAGTCCGTCGTTGCCAAGTCGTTCACACCTGCCGGCAAATAGAGATATCGCCGGCCGCCGCAGTGCATTTCCTTGGCTTTTGGGCGCCCGGTGGGCAGTAGTAGCCAATGTTATTCGTTTATGTGTCTACTATGATGTTTATATGCCGGTAATAAATGCATTGAAAATATTTAAACTAAATTTTTAATGTTTCTGGCAAAGGAAAAAAATATTTTTCTGGCAGGAAATTTAAAATTAGTAATTTACTTGTTTTCAAGATTTTGTACCTTCAAAACCATGACTCGTCGTATATGCTGTGAAGTGTTCAGCCACTTCCCCATCTTGGTTAAATCTTTAAAAGGTGTTTTTATTTTTTTATTTAAATTTATATTATGTAAATCTTTCTTAACAGGCTATATGCCATTTTCAGGGTGAGTTTGTCAGGTGTCCGGTATGATACAACAGAATTCAATAACCTAGTAATTGGGGACATGTTAATTTAAATTCATC
>PNEQ01072937.1:0-18549 GCA_003012365.1 Medauroidea extradentata | reverse complement strand
AAGTAATGGAAATGGTATGCAAAGAGAAAAGAGTGAAGAAACTAATTGCTAAGCCCACCTTCAAGTGTCGTACAATTTACTCTGAAAAACTATCATTGATGAAGATGGAGAAGGAGGCAATAATGTTTGACAAGCCCATTTATGCCGGTTTCACAGTCCTCGAGCTCTCCAAGACCCTCATGTATAGGTTCCACTACGATGTGATGCAGCCTCGATATGGAGACAGACTACATGGACACCGACTCCATCTACCAGATCCAGACAGCTGATTTCTAGTGACTTGGCAGCAGACCCCGCCTTCATGTCCGGGTTTGACACCAGCGCGTACCCTCCCACACACCAGTGCTACTCCCCCATCAACAAAAAGGTGGTGGGGAAGTTTAAGGATGAGTGTTGTGGAGAGGAAATGTCTGAATTTGTAGGACTGCGGGAAAAAATGTATACATACCGATGCAATAGCAAAGTCTCCAAACGGGCCAAGGGAGTACAGAAATGTGTAGTGAAAAATAAACTTACATTTGAGGACTACAGGTCAATTTTAATGGAGCAGAGCAGGAAACGTGCAGTCATATGCAGCATAAGGTCCCACCAACATGTAGTCTTCACAGAGTGCACCAACAAACTGCCTCTGTCCTGGGAAGACAACAAACGAGCCATCTGTGAGGACGGCATCCACACATTCCCCCATGGATACGTCGAGCAGTAATTTTTTTTTTCATCTGGTACTGAACCTCGATGATCCAGACGACCATTCCAGGGAAGTCTATTTAGGTAGCTTGCTGGGAGGTAAGAGGAGAGGGGGGAGGTATCATAACTAGACAACTGCTAGAAGGGAGCATAATTTTTCTTTTTGTATCAATCTTTGTTGTATATATCAGTCTTCAGTGTATATATTTTCTTCTTATTTTTTATGTATTTGATAGGTTCTTGTGTTAGTTTTCTTGGTTTGTTTGTTTCGTCGTAGTAACCCTGCCTGCACTACTTTAGAATAGTAGTAGTGTTGCCGGTCCCAAGCCCGGGTAAAAGGGGAGGGTGGTAGTCAGCAACATCTTAATTACAATAAATGAATAATTGAAAGAAATAACAACATGAAAACCAATTAATATGGTGAAGTATCATGTCTGTACAGACTTGTCAATCTAGATGTCTGGAGGTAAGCATAATAATAATATTGGTGGTAGGGGTGAGAGTCCTGCCTATGGTACATTACACGCCGCACTTAAATGTATATGTATACTTGTGGAGTTGAATCAAGTAAGAAACAAAAATGGTGGCTCAAACCCCTGGTGGTCATTCCTAGAACTAAATATATTATTTTGGCGGGGGGAATTTTAAACATTAAATATGGCGTCCCCCAGAACATGTAAACAAATGACTGACGAAAATTGGCGGGAAAAGTATTCCAAGATGGCGGGGGGTATAAATTATTCCAAGATGGTAGATGGATGTAAAATTATTTTTTAGATTTTTTTTTAATTTTTGAAAATTTTTTTAATTTTTGGGAAATTTTGGAAAAATTTGAAAGTGACGTAATCCAAGATGGCGACCGGAAACAAGATGGCCGCCGCGCACCTCAGCACGTCAGCTACCAGCCACTGCCCCAGAACATACTAAACCTATCTACTCTCTACTGGTACCATATGTCACAGTAGTGAGTTTATATTCCTTTAATTGGTTCAAGGGGTCCTTTCTCCACAATATCCTCTGAACATTACAATCTCTGGAGTCAAGATTGACTTGCCTATACATCTTGGAAATGTCAGCTGTGAAGCACACCTTATGTGTGCGAAATCGCACTACAATGGAGAAAAGATCCTGTTATATTGTTGGCCCAACCATGAGTAAGTCATTTAATGATGTCCCATTGTTTGATTTAGCAGATGCATCAAAGACCACTCTCATCTTAGTGGTCGTACTTGAATCCTTGAATACAGGATGATGAGGCATGCAGTAAGTGTTTTCTTGAGCAGAGACTGCATCTACTAACTGCATGTGTCCCAGTGCTTCATATTCATCCATGAACTTTTGAGTACATTATTTTGAGGTCTGGTTGTCTACTTAGTCTTCTTTCTAGCTGATGAAACCTTGTGACTGCCATTTGGTGAGAATCTCCAAGTTCATTGAGTTCTTGTCGAAATGGCAACCGAACAATAAATCGTCCTGATACATCTCTTGACAATATTTCTCTGAAATGCTTCTCACATTTGACTTCTTCTGTGTGCAGAATTTCAGGTAACTCTTCGATTTCCCAAAATCTCTTGAGCTGATCCATGCAGTCATTTGTTCTCACAAAGAAGGCATCTTTATGTTGTTGCATGTTTACATGAATATCAGGTTCGTGGTATCTTACTGATATTATCCATCCGAATTCTGTATTCTGTAAAATCAGGTGATCATCTGATCTAGTCATTTTTCCTGGAGGAAGGATGTCAAGAAATGTCTCTGCTCCTAGAAGTAGATCAATTCTTCCTTGTTTGTTAAAGGTTGTCTGCCAACTGTATACCAGTTGGAATGTTCCAATGGTGGCAGTCTAGGTGTCTCCCAGGTAGGGGACTAGAAATCGTGGACAAAACCAGGCATTCAACTGCAACAGTGTAATTTGTTACCAAGGAGTGTACCATGGTCATTACACTATGTTTTGTTTCTGTGGTTACCTCACTTATACCCTGTATCGGAATTGTTTTTCGTCGTTTTTTAATCCTAGACTTTGCACACATTCTTCTGTGATGAAATGAGACTGAGAACCTGAGTCCAGAAGAGCCCGGCATGTCTGAAGTTGACCACCGCTATCTCTTATCTTCACCAAAGCAGTAGAAAGCGAGATTTGCATCTTGGGTTTTATTTTCAGTGAACAACTGGACGAGGATTGCTGTTCTGAGTTGCCAGCAGACTTCTCCTTTGACAAGGTAAGATTTTGATTAGGTTGCAGCAATTGGCTGTCGTCATTATCATTACAGTAATGTGAATTTTTCCCTTTTGTGTTCTGGTGAAGCAAGGTGTGATGTTTTCCCGAACAAATGCGACAGGTTCCCGAGTTACATTGCCTAACAAAGTGACTAGCTTGCATACAATTAAAGCAGAGATAATTGCATTTCACAAATTCAATTATTTCTGAATGCTGGCATTTACAAAGTCTCCACATTTGTGTATAGCATGTTGCTCTTTACACAGCTTGCATTGGTTATTGCTGATCACATAGAATTGCCTGTATTGTTTAGCATGTCTGGTCTTTGAGAATTCTGATCTGCTAGTTTGGGTATGTTGCATAACTTCTATAGCCTTGCATCTCATTTCCAGAAATTTTAAGAGTTCATCAAGAGTTGGTAGGTTGTTAGATGATGAATGTAGTTCCCACTCCCTGCTAGTAGTCCCATCAAGCCTCTCTAATATTAGCTGAGAGATCAACAACTCATGCAGAGGTACGTTTACATCAATGGATTTGATTGCATTTAAATTGCTCACTACTTGAGAAATCTGCAGTTGAAGCTCATTGGTTGATTGCTTATTTACATATGGCAGCATAAACAACTGCTGCAAGTGTGCAGTAAAAATTAAATGTGGGTTATTGTACCTTTGACAGATCAGCTGCCAAGCAACCTGAAAGTTATCACTTTTTACTGGCAAGTTTTCAACCAAATTGTGTGCATCCGAAGTAACTGAACTCAACAAATAATGAAATTTCTGAATGTTGTCAAGACTGTTATTGTCAATTTTAAAACTACTGAAGGTGTCATAAAAGTGTCTAAACTGGTTTATTTCGCCTTCAAAACTGGGAAGTGAAATAGTTGGCAGCCTTAGTTCCCTTTTATTTAGGAATGAAGAACATTCGCGCTTACATTATTTGAATGTGCACTGCCAACACTGTCTGACTCACTGACCAACTGCATTATTCTCGTCTTGACATCATAATAAAGAGTTTCGAAAGATTCTCTGTCTACAGCGTGCACCTCAATACCTTCACTGAATTCTAATTCTTCTTGGGCAGTCTCTTATTTAGACCAAATACCAGGCAATTTTTCTATTCGTACCTTAACTGCATGCTGCACATCACCACCCTTGTCAAACTTCGTTAAAAATGTGGACATGCGAGTAAGGCTACCTTTAGAAGAAGCTCTGGTGTAAATTAGCTTCTTTTTATTGTTTTCCTCCATGAGGTTAGCAGATAGGTAATGTAAAAGGAAACAACAAGAGAAGAAAAGGAATGTAAAGGAAAGAGAAGACTTAATCAGATATGGAGTGTACTTAGCTCCCTTCAGCACAGATGACTCCTGCATCGCTTTAATGCTTAACAGGACTCCATCCTCCCTGCAGGTGGCTACGCCGTGCCGTGGACGGTAGGATTAGCGTAGGCTGCAGCTTGAAGGAGGTAACAGGGGGCGCGCTTACGGCCGAATGTCCTGTTTCCTCTCCGCTCGCCCGTCTACCTGGCTCGAAGCGCTCATGTTCCGCGGCACGACGCGCATAGTCCACGAGCCGCACTGTTGTTACTTTCACAAATAAGCTTTACCGTGTGCAAATTCGACACCGGAGGACCAAATGTTTCGTGACGTTGCAGTGTTTACTCACTCGAACTGTATCTTAAAATAAGGCATGATAAAATCACTGAATTTGCACTAAGAAACTTTATTGCTACTACTGCTACTGCTGCTGTGATATACAAACACATCTGTCTCCCATGGTTTACTCTCGACTACTTGCTAGTCTCCCTGCTTGCTCGCTTGCAGTACTTGAGTCTTCCTGGCAGGCGACAGGGTACACACAACTATATAAACTGAAGCCCCAACAATGTACATAATTTGCAGTACATATCTAAGGACCAAAGGATATATAATTGTTTTCAATGGATCAAATTTGTTTATGTGAAACTATTTGTTTTTAGGCATAGTAATCAAATAAACCAAAGTTTCTTACCTATTCCTGAATTACTTGAATAATTGACCGAAACACAGCTGGGTTCTCTGTGTCAAGTTGCATTATGCCCACTTCAACTGGCGAGTTTGCAGTACTTGAGTCTTAATGGTTTACAATTACTTTTGAACAGTCCTGATCGCATTAGCAGAGCTACCCTTGCCTCTCATATCCTTCGATGATCCATGTTTCACAAATAAGGAACAGTCTACATACCGGGTCGTTTGTGACTCCATACATATATATGAAACCTTTCTTATAAATTTGGTTGGATCGTGTAGAATTAGATACATGATAAATGAATGATGCACCTCTAGAAGGTTTCGGTGACTGTAGCATCCATCTTTGGTCGACGCTGCTTCACTAGCTCTGTTGCAATAAGGTTGATGAGGTATGAGTCCTGCTCCTTGTAATATCCAAGTCGATGAATTTTGAAAAAATCAATTCGCTCTACCTCTTTGACATTGCCTTCTGCACCTGAAATAAAATATGTATCATTGTTAGTAGTAATCATATAAACACCACATCCAACAGTAAAACGTAGCTTTATTTATCAAGTAAGATTAAATAAGTGTTTGTTAGGAATAATAGCAATCGTTTTTCAAATAACATTCCACAACGAAGAATGCAATAGAGAACATACTATTTACCTGCAGTCTTCTCCAGGTTTTCGCTCTTGAACATGAGTTCCTTTGTAGTTCACATGGCAAACCTGTAACTTTAGTCTCCTTTACAATGTTAAGTTTGTATTTCCTTTGATCTTTAATGAATTTTGGTGTAGTACCAGATTGTTTTGAATGATTTTCCTTAATAACCGCGAATAACTACAATAAACAAAACATAGTAATATGTCATTGGTTTTGTGTCCATAGAGATTATGAAGGGCATGATCCGCAACAGCCAGCAATTGTTTTCTCTCATTTTTGCATTGTTTCTAGTTTGCCAATATAAAAGTATTAAAATTTAATTTCCAGTGAATTTATCCTGTTTGTGCTCATCTCTCTTGTGGCTTGTATTGACAAACTGCCTGTGTGTATAAAATTCACTAGTCACTGAATTGCTGTTTTGAGTGAAAATCCCACAAGCTTGTGAGCTTTCTGCACAAAATACGTTTCATGAACGTACATTTTGTACTATTTCCATGATTGTGACTTGTGGGGTGTTTAAACACTTCAAAGACAAGCTCAAGATCAATACAGCAAAACAATATACATTTTTGAAAAAAAAAAAAAACTTATAGAGGTTGAGACGAGTCTCATTTAACTCGACCTGCATAATGCTACCAGCTTTTCCGTCTGCTATATTTTCTTCATTTGAGAACTGTTAAGACCGTGTCCTACTATTACATCACTTGAGGGGGAATTTGTGTACTTGGATTTCCAACCTTGTTGTTGCATGTATGGCTGAGACATGGCGAAGTTTTCCTGGCGAGGACCGATGGCGATAGCTGGACGGCCCTGTTTCCCGTCGGCATGGCTTCAAGACTTCGAGCAGCGAAATTACGCGGGGCACATTTACTGCTGTTCACTACGCCTTCGCCAAATTGTTTGCTGGTGATGACGTCGATGCGTTAGGCGCTCATTGGCTTAGCGTAAAATGCCGAATCCCGTTCCGAAGCTTGCCGAAGATTGCCGAAGCCACGGGCTGGTTTGAATGCCCGCCTGTTTGCTGATTTGGCGAGCTACCTGACGTCATCTGACGGGAGCGACGTTCTCCAGGCTGCCAACTGCAGTGGTGTTTCTTGGTGTCACCGCATGTCCGTCTTGGCGCTGTGATTTCGACGACCTTCTCCAAGAACTTTCAAAATTGTTTCTCATTGGTCAAACAATCCAGGGGAGGTGGCAAGGACTGGTATAAATACTGGTGCCAGACGCAGGAAAGGGAGAAATGGCCGGGGGCTTTGGGAGAGCTCAGGATTGCTAAAGTTATGTAGTTTAATTCTATTTATTGACTGTTACTATGCCCGTGGACGATTCCATGTTGATAATGAGAATTAATTAATTGCGGTTATAAAAGAGTTGTTTCTATTTCTCGGGGCTGTAAAGTGTTTGGTTAACTCGCTTGGTTTGTATAACTTTCAGGGGCCAACTTAGTATCTCGGATTGTATTATACCCGTTTTGGGTGTGTCTTCGTGTTTTGGGCTAGTAGCAGTATATTAGTTTTTGTATAGTTTATTTATTGGTAAACTTGGAGTCAGTATTTACAGTGTATACAAAAGTTGACAAATGTAACTTCTTAAAGAAGTCAATTTATATTTTCTATTTTACTTGAACTTGGGTTTTTTTTTTCAGAAGATACTACGAATATATTTATATAACTGTTATAATTGTTTGTAAACGTTTACTTTGCCTTGGTGGCAGCTGTGTACCTGGTTATTGTCAAGTCATGTGTAAAATTAAAACTTGTAATTCATATAAGGGCATAATTTATGAAAAAAAAAATGAGAATATCGCCCATTTAAATAAATGGAAAAAAACTTGATTCTTTAATACTTCATTTATATATTGTAATTGATTTTGCACTCCTATTACTTCCTCGCACCTGTGATTATTTATTTCTTAAATTTTATTTTAGTATTGTAAACCCTAAAATTAAGGGTCTCAAGGTTTCTGAAAAATCTTATGGGTCATTCCTGTCAACTCACCATCTCAGATTTGGACGAAATTTTGAGGGGTATAGTATTAATTTTGACTAAGGCAAAATACAAAATTTTATTGCAATATTTGAACCCGGTTGGAAGTTACAGTTATGTAAAACATCCAAAAAATTGTCAAAATTGGCAGCACACGAAATGTTTGAATTGTTCTGGAAACTCTTCCTAATTGAGATAGATGGTGGGTGAGGTATGGTTTTTACATCTTTTTTCATCGTCTGTAAAATGTCGTGTTAAACAATGCCAAGAAGAAAATGTTTTTTTTTGTAACCAAAATCAAAATTTTGGTTAAGTTTGGTTTGGTTGGGCTATTGTATTATGAAAGGTACATGGGGAAGTAAGCACAGTTGTATTGCTTGGACGATGACAAGAAATGAAAGGACAATTATTTCTTTTGTCATTTACTTGTTTATTTCTAAATCAATTGCCAAAAAAAAAATTTCGGAAATCGAAGCAAATTTAACTAGTCCTTGCCTTCGGGATTTTCGAACGATTCTTCATTCTCTTCCTCCCAGGCAGGGTAGGGGCCCCTCCTCTTCGATCTCTCCCTCCTCTGCCGGATGAGGTACGCTGCACATCCAGTGAAAAATGCCCAGGCGTTGGACAGCACCTGGCGAAGGATGTGTATGGTCATGTTTCGGCAACCAGCGAGCTCTGGTGGGGAAAAAAAAACATCGATCATCAAAACAACGTCCGTCGTAGCGAATTCGTTCCAACATTTTCATTCGGAGGCGAAAGAAAGGTTTTACTCACCCATCCACGCTTCCACGATGTTGGTGGGGAGCTGGTTGAAGAGGATGAATGGCGGTGCGCTAGAGTGCACCTCACTTTGGCATGTCACCTCCTCAAAAAGCTACCCGCCAGCTGGGTGATGGAGTAGTTGCTTTCTAATCGTCGTTGGAGGCGATCCAGGATGACGTCCCGGATGAGGACGTCGCCCCCGATGACGACCAGCCCCTGCGTCCTCATCTGGTACCTGATGAAGTGCCTGGCGGAAGATTGGGACAGCGGGCGGTACGTCACCACCTGCGGCCGCCGGTCCCCCCTGCCTACAAATGCTTCTTCGTCCTCCCGAGGAGGCACCGCAGCCCGACCCTCAACTGCCACCGCCGGCTCTGTGGCACCCTGCCGCCTCCTCAGCTCGGCGCAGGCCGCGTCGAATGCGGCCCAGCCACCGACGCTGCATACCAACCCACTGATGGACTGTATCAACCCTACGAACATACGACAGGCCAGTTTGCAAAGGTGTTTTTGTTTATCGCGAGACATGGCGACGACGTGTGGGCGCTGTCGGCGTATAGGTGTTGGGAAAATATCATACTTACATTCGTCTGGGCGGTGGGCGAGCTGTTTGACCGCGTCCAACGGGCTGGCGGCCTGACTTAAGGCCCTGGTGTAGCAGCGTGGCATTCGAGGAGACTTGGGCGCCGTCCTCTGCGGCGTCACTACGCTCACAGAGACTGTGGTGGTCGCAGGAGACGCCTCCTGCTCCACTGCCTGCTGCTGCTGTCGGCGAACTGTCGGACAAAATTTATTCGAATTAATTGGGAGAAATACGAGGGGCGATTCTCGTACAACTTTCGCATCTCCTCCAGTTTTCTGGGGTTCAATTCGAAAAACTAATTGCAATTCGTATGCATTAATTTAAAATATCATACCTTCGTCTCGGGCTTCTCGGGCCTCCGCTAGGCGGCGGGCGGCCTCCTCCTTTATTCGCCGAGTTACCTCGTCGCGCCTTCTCGCTCTAGCACTCCTATCTGCGAATTAAAAAAAATATTAAGTTTTGGTGCCGTATGAACATTTCTGCAACTAATTACAACTTTTCCACCAGCAGTAATGATTCTAAGAGTGATACTTAGCTGAAAAAAGTAATTACTGAACGTAAATAACAACCTGTGTTGCTTCGCTATGAAAGCAAAGTTCCTCTCTATGTACATTTCAAGTAATTTGTTTATTACATAATTTCTCATTAAAATTTTTGTATCACTGTCTTACGAAATACTTTTCAAACTTACACGGTACAATAATCTAGTTTCAGTTTATTATTATTATTTATAAAATTTTTTTATCGTATAACTTACCACTCATTCTGTATACAGTTGTTCACTCGGGCGAGATCCAAATCACAATGACTTTGTTTCTGTAGCATCGTGATCGGAAAAATTATCATAGATATGATCATACAATAATGCGTTACACTTTGATAATGCAAAGAATAATTGAATATTTAAATACTTGAATCAACTTACAACATATGTTATTTTATAACTAAATTTTCAAAAAAAGTTAATAAGCATATTTAATTAATATATAAAAAAACTTTTCAAAATTGCACGACAATTCTTCTATTATTTTTAACGAAGCCATCGCGTTCGTTAAATTTATTAATTTAACGTATAGTTAAAATTATTTTATGCAATAATAATATAAATTGTTAATTTTTTCATTCAATTAAATATACTACGATTTATACTTTGTATTCATTTATCACGTGACCATAACAGTTACTACACCTATGGCTTCACTCGCGATGAAATTTTTCCCCGATGTTGGCAATACTGGCTCAATTTCTGTTGTTTTTTTTTCCGGCAGATTTATTCAAATTACATATATTTGAACAATTGTTCATTGTGCTTTTTGATTGTGCTGACTTTTACTTCGAGTTAACAAGTTTCCAAGTTTGAAACCCGCTTGCTAATAATATTGTTTCGTCCCGTCACTTTTGTACACGGAAATATATATATTTTTATATACATATATATGTATATATATATACATATCTATATATATTTATATATACATATATATGTATATATATACATATCTATATATGTATATATATACATATCTATATATGTATATATATACATATATATGCATATATACATATATAAGCATATATATACATATATATACATATATATGCATATATATGTACATATATATATCATATTTGTCCTGTGTATCTATCCTCTGTCGTAACTACAAAAGGTTAATTACACACCTACTTAACCTATTTTTCCTATCTTATTCAATTTTATGTCCTATTTCTAAAATGTTATTACACAATTTTGCCGCCATTTGAAATTTGCACGAAACTGTGTCTCGCTCGTAACAGCTACTCGCTCTCAGTTTATTTAGTTTTCAATTCTTCAAAAAGAAAATTTTCAAAAATTTAAAAATAAACACCAGATACTTTGTACACATGTAAATAACCCCTGCAAAATATAAAAAGGTGACGACAATGGCTTCGGTGTTAAAATTATTTATGACTGAACCTTGATTTTAGATTTTTGCTGAATTATTTATGTTTGAGTCGTAACTTACACTAACATGAAAATGGCATGATAATAATAATGTAGGCTTCTTATCTTAGTTCAACGATGACACTTACCATACAAGTAAATAAATATTAGGCTTGTGTATGTAAGCTTATAAAATCTTCGTTCGAGAAATATCCTTATCAAGCAGAGCATTCGTACTCCCAAAGGGTCACAGGATTTACTGTATTTAAGACCTCCATTACCGACACTAGCAGAAAATCCGGCTTACTTGGATATGAAAATGATGATGAAGGCCCAGCTGAGTGAAGAAAATTCTTTTAATTCTTCCAAGGTCATTTTTCTTCGAAACATACCCGAGCCACAATTTTCCTTTGTAGACGACGGTAATGTATCCTGTTACGTCTTATAATTTAAACTTATCAGGGATTTGGATACTTGTTTTTCGTAAGACTCCAAAACATTTTTCACAAGAATTTTTTATTTTGTTTTGGGAGTAAGTTCATGGCACTTTCTGCATTCCTCGAGTAGTAAGTGCTTGATGGAAGCGGTCTTTCGCTTGATGGAAGCGATCTTTCAAAAGCATTTCTGACTTTACATAGTCTTCTTGTGTTGTGTACTCAACGTTTACATTTGTAAAGTTTTCCACTGTCCACTGAATAAAGTTTCAATGCAGTAAGAATTTGATTTTCATATCATCTTTGTAAACTAGCTCGGGCTGCCATTCTCCACCTGCTATGCCATCACAAGGGCCTTTCCCATGTGCCGTGGCCGAAAAGTGCCACTCTGTTTCAATTTTGAAGTCTTTCTCATGAAAAAACAAGTTTTTTTTATATTTGTGTACTGTACAGCAGACTAATCAGAAACCTTTAAGAAATTGTGAATGTTTTTAATTTTTTCTGTTAAAAAATTGATAAGTTTCATTTGGAAGGTATAAACTGCAACTCAGAAATCACTACATAACTAATATGCTCAGTTATGTTTTCCCCTTTGAAATGTGTTACAAATGAGTGGATTGTGACCTGTTCACTTGTCCAATGGTAGCTCTATGCTTCATCTCGTAGACTATGCTGTAATTTCCAGAAAAATCACAGTTGATCACAAAAACTGAGTCTTTAAGATTTTCTTTTGTGTAGTTCAGGAATGATCCCTGCTGTTTAGCAACAAAATCATGACGAATTAAGGAGGAAAGCCTTATGCAAATCAAGTTGATTAATACTTCTGAAGCTTTCGCCAAGGTTTCGAGATTACAACGGTCTACGGAAACCAATTGGCGGAACTGTGTATTTTCAATTGCATTTTTAGCTAAATACTCTTCGAAAATGTTTCGTAGTTCTGTTTCACCTGGGCTGTTTGTGTAGTTATCCATGTTACAATCAACAGATGATGGGTTCACACTTTTGCTATACACTGTTTATAATCTTTAAGTTTACCATTTGTTTGAGAACTATGTTTAGTGTTCTCTATCATGAGTTTTACTTTCTGATGTGCTGTGCACACACATACAGAGTGTGTGACACTTCAACAGGTAGAACACTTTGCTTGGGTATCATCTCAATCTGTTAAATTACGGAAGTATCACTGAACGAGATATCCAACGGTACTTAAATATCAATATTCAGGCACGATGTATCCTAATGGAAACAAAAATATGTCGAAAAGAAAACTAGTCGCAAAATAAATTTCTTAAAAAAATATCTCACAGACACTTAAACATACTATTAAGGCCTCTTTAAGACGTTCCAGTTTTCCGCCGTGTCTGGCGAGAGTGTCGGAAACACCACACCATGGCACGCGTGACATCAAGCACATGGCACTCTTACGTCCCCTTCGACCATTAATAATCGAGAAGTCGTAATGGACAGTCAAGAGAAACTGTTGTGCATGTACTATTTGTTTGTAAAAAGTAAAAGGAATCCCCTTAAGAGGAATTGGACACATCCTTTGAATATACAAACGCCAATTGCAGGTGCATTTGTAACTTTTTTTAGTGAGTTAAGAAATGAGAAATAATTGTTCAACTACTTCAGAATCAGTAGTGCTGCTTTTGATGAGCTGCTCCAACGACTTGCTCCTGTGCTCACCAAGCTGAACAGCAAGATGAGAGATGAAGTTTCTCCACCTGAACGGCTTGCTGTTTCAGGTAAGTTGGATTACATTGATATTTGGATCCCTGGACTTCAGAAGCAACGAGGGCGAAAGAGGTGGGGCTGTCGGCACTATAACAGAATACGCATGAGGAACGGAGATCCTCGAGTAAACTCGTAGACCCGCGATTCATAGAAACGGTTTCAAGGGGTGCCCCTACCTAGAGCTGTATTGCGCGTTGGAGTTTCAGACGCGAGCGTGCCTATTTTGTGATATAGCTTTGCGAAAAGATCGTTTTAGCTATATTTTAGTACTTATACTGCGCGTTATGTTTTGAAAGTACTTTGTATCCTTTTTCTGAACTGAGTTTTCTTTCCGACAGATAGGTACATTGAGAACAAATATATCAGTTGTCCATACCAGTGTGTATTTCTAACCCTCGACAGCGACGTTCAACAGCCAGGTAGGTGGACCCCTTAAGTGGGACTTAAACTAGCGATCGTATTATTTTATTTGTAAAAAATATGTGTCACATTCCCACACAGGTTGATGTATAATTTATTTTTGCGATTTTAAGCTGAAATTTTCTATCTACAACAAATTCGGAATGCGGTTTTTACTACTTTTGAGCAGCTCGATAGTCCTGTTTTAATAAGCGAACTGTATTTTCAAATCAATAGCGACATTGTTTTAAGTACGTCTTTTTTTCACAGATAAATGCATATGAAAGCACATTTATTAGTTAGACATGAAGAAACATTTACCGTACTGCTTTACATCATAGATGATGCGCTAAATCCAAGCAACTCGTAAACATGCAGTCTATAATCTTAAGAAATGAATAAATACATACTAAACTGTGTGTGTTACTTTCAAATAATGCAAAACACTGAACAATATGTGCAGTTTTGTATATACCATTATGGGTGTTAATTAAATCAACATTTTTATCACTACTCTCTCTAGGAGTGACACCTGATCTATCACTTTAATGGTCAATTACACAAATCGATAAAGCCAGTCTTGATGTGTCTATACAGATTGTAAAGCACATGTTGTAATTGACTTATTGAACTCATCTACACATTGAAACCTAAAGATAATGTTTCACTGCTATGCAAAAATGTGTGTGCACAAAGAAAATAACGAAATACAAGTACTTCATGTATGGTTAGAGAATTCCTATGTTTCTTCATTGTTGTTTGAGGTGTCAACTGATTGTTGAGAATAGGTAGACACAGGAGAAAGTCGGGACGTACTGAATGGTGCTTGTGGCGGGCGGCAGAAAGCCAGCAAGTCTGAACAAGTCCATTTAACTTCGTTTATATTTCGCGCCATGTCCGGCGTAGTTCCGTGCTGGACTGAAATAGGGGCCGGCCAGACAACGGCCGCCGCCTCCGGCTATAGGCAGTCTCCAGCGCGCGCCATTGTGTTTGAAAGCTTCCATATGAACGGGTGGTTATTTCTAAGTCTGGCACTGGGCCGTCCACGGTGCGGCAAAAAACGGAACGTCTGAAAGAGGGCTAAGTCCTAACTGAACTCCAAAGAACTCCCCTACCCTTACCTATTCGCGATACATGTGGAGAAAGCTAAGTTTCATGGTTAAAATAGACAGTTTTCCATTTTGACTAGTTGATATATCGACGACTCGGCGCAGCGACTTGTTCGTGTGTAGTATCGACCATGTAACAAACACATAGTTATACATAATTTAGAAAATTAGTTAAAAATAACACACATCCATAAAATAGTATAAGACAGCTGTTTCTCGTGTCTTCTACGAAAAAATCACACATGGTAGGTAATGCCAATTCCTAACAAATTAGAACTGATATTAGCAGCACATAAATGAAATGCAATCACTAATAGCAGCAGTGTAAAAAACAATATTTTGAAACACGTAACAGTACCTAAATAATTATAACCAGCTATAACAGAATGTTAATTTAATACGATCACTTACTGCAGCGATAGTATAAATGTTAATATTATTTGTTAATAGATGTAATACCTGCCAAATTAGAACAAAGTAAATAAAATCTGAAATGGATACTCTAGAGATTTAGGGACGTTAAAATAATGTGTGAGTTTCGATATTACTGAATTCGGTTTTGGCTTTTGCTTCCCCATCGAACGAAATCTCTTTGATTACAGAAAGTGTGTTGCGATTAGTGAAACCTGTCGTTATGCAACATATCACTATGAAGTGGTAAATGTTGACTCTGACCCTTGTTGTAAGTGGCAGGAGACATAATGCGACGGACAATGTAATTCAGTGTTTCGTACGAGACTAGTCATTAGTGTATAAATGTAATAAACATTCATGTCCTACATTTTTATGTACTCGTACGATGCCTATTGTTCTGAAAAACAAGAGTGAAATAAAAACATTCGACAAGGAGAAAAGGTATAACTTCGTTACTCATTATATGCATTCAGTGTATTATTCGTCTGATTTACAAACTAATATTGACGTGGAGCGTTGCCGAAACGATATATATTTTCACACACAAATAGATTACATAAGTTGGTAAATAACTTCTCTAGCCATGAGAGACTGTTATAGTAATAAATGTCCTGTTTTTTTGTCACATCCTACAATTATTATGCCCATGATGTTACACCACACAAAAGAGCATCGTGCTAAAGAAACTGTGATTAGTAGGTATAATTTGAAGACTGAGTAACATGAACATCGATCTATTAGTAATGTAAATCAAATGTCAGTTTTAAATTTTATTGATTCATGTAATGGAACTGGTACAAATTCGAAAAGTTACATACAGCTATGAATGTTCCATTTGATGTGGGTGTATTAGCGTGTTGTAGCGGATTGTACGTGTTTCGAATAAAAGAGGTTAAGTAGATGACAAACCAAAACCGTGCTTTATTTATTTCAAAACTCATTCTAAGTCTCACTTATCTGTACATAGAGACAGCAAAAATTATTTGTTTACTTTTTAAATGCACTGTATAATTAAATACATTATGTGTCAAAACAGTGTGTAATGATTATTTATTCATATTATGTAATCAAATGTTGTGATACTGTATGAATTTTCTTTGTAAAAATTTGGGAAAATAAAAAAAATAGAAAGGGCCATATGTACTAATTTTAGTTTAAACATAAATGAATGGCACCCATAAATGAAGTAATTCAATTCATGTCTACCTATAATATTAGTATAATACACAATATACAATGGTTACTGCATATATATAGTACTCTATAGTAAAGTGTAGTTGTCGTTTCTTAATCACTTTTGTGCCCAACACACTTACTCTGTACATAAACTAACTTATGCTCTGCAATCTGTTTCAGCTTAGCTAGCTGTGTAGCGGTTAAACTGTAGGATTACCTAGCAACCAGAACTTCTAAATAATAATATTAATAATATAATAAAATAAACTTACAAAACTTACGTACCACCTCTTGTAAATTACATACACAAACCAACGAGAAATCATATAAAAGATTAAAAATGTCATGACTCGAAACTCTAAAATACACAGCTAAGCTGACATATACAATATTATACAATGTACATTCATACGAACATTAAGACCATTGCCAACCTCGAAATTCAAAACATTAATGCATTATATTTGTGGGGTCTGGAGAAAACAAAACTACCTTGTCAGACTTCCATACCGCAGAATACACTGTGCTTGATAGCTACGTAAATGGTATCAATATTTTACCAGAAACTGTCAGACCCTTAATACACTTATTACGCATTACGTTATAACACACATACACTTGTCATCAATACACTCCAAAATTTGTTAGCATCATCGCAACACAACAGTCATGTGTCTGCTCAATTATATCAAACTCAAAAGGTGCATTTTGGCTAGATGTTTATGTTTAAAAATATGTATTGGTTGTATAATAGTAACATATTGTCACACAAACTGCCTTGAACTACTAGAACATGTATAAGGCGAGGAAAGGTGTCCTCGAGTAACTTGCTAGGCAGTTCCCTTAAATAATAGAAAATGATATTCTACTTGACGGTCTTTAAAATGCTAAAATTATATACTACCAGTCGTTCTGTAGCTCTGTGGTGGCAGATGAGCTGCACACACGAAGCTACGACAGAACTTGAAAGCTGCGACAGTCGGGTGAGGAAGGGAAATTCAGCTAACTTCAAGCGCAGCATATTCGTCAGCAAGTAATGTCATCGCTGTGCTACACAGCTATGACGTACGAGTACACAACTTGACGCAACATTCATCCGAAGCAGTATACAGGGTGTCCACATGAAACCTCCCTGATTTCAAAATGCTGTTAAAAATAAACTATTAGACATAGCGACTTGCGGTTTGCGGCATCATGTGCAGAAACTCATAAAGTTTTGTACAAAAATTCAGTACACTTCTACGTGGGCTCCTTTCTAAACCTTTAAATGTCTAGACGATTCTCTATCTCAGCCCATGTGCGCATAAGCAAATCTGGGGTGATGGTGCCTATTGCATCCACAATTCGCCTGCGGAAATCGCTTAGGTCGCGTACAGGAGAGGCATACACAATGTCTTTCACATAACCCCACAGAAAGAAGTCCGGAGGGATAATGTCCGGGGATCGTGGTGGCCACTTGGTTGGTCCATTACGTCCTATCCATCGCTGTGGAAATGTTCTGTCCAGGAAGTCACGAACATGCAAACTCCAGTGCAGTGGTGCACCATCCTGCTGGAAGATGACACGTGGTTGAAGGGAAATGAGTTGAGGGATAGCAAATTGCTCAAGCATGTCCAGATAAACGAGTCCTGTTACTGTTGGCTCGATGAAGAAAAATGTTCCCGAAAACTGTGGGGGTTTTCGGTACCCCAGATACGAATGTTATGCTGATTGACCTTTCCACATGTGTGGAAAGTTGCTTCATCAGAGAAAACAACAGTTCCTAGATTGTTGGGATCTTCCTCGAGCCTCTCCAACATCTCAATAGCAAATTCGTAACGAAGTTGCAAGTCGTTCGGCTTCAATGCTTACACAATTTGCACTTTGTAAGCATACAGACGAAGACGTTGATGCAGCGCCTTGTGAACTGTTGAGCGAGGAATGTTTAGTAGGGTGGGCTGAAAAAGATAAACTTTTTTTTTTTCGAACTGCTATAGTGCGGAAAAGTTGCCTTTAATAATGATAAGAAAAACTATGTAAAGAAACTTAAGATCTGTTTATATCTTCCGGTCGCGCATGGTACCGAAAGTTTACACAAATAGACAAAATTTTACAGTTATTATATATTTAAAAAATAATAATTACACTTCTTTGATTGACATCCTATAGTTTGCTATGTTTAATTTACAGTTGAATAAAGCGAAAAAAAAATTATCATCACTAATATTTTAATATCTATCGGTCGCGCATTCTGTTTGTAAAATGGTAGTTTACGAAACTTTTTTCAAATTTCATTGAGCAGCTCTTCGCCCGTTATGTCTAAACAAAACGACCCAGAACTCACCACGAGGAGGTGGCTGCACACCGAGTTCCACCCACACCCTACCCAACCAACCATCCAAACTGGGGATGAGCTATTTACATTTTATTTTACAACAATTTACAAAAGTTTACCAGGTTTCAGTGGTTATACTGTTACTTTAACAGTTTCTTTTCA